>OZ007581.1:27520811-27580811 GCA_963931925.1 Onchidella celtica | reverse complement strand
TTGGTATTGGACTATAATCCGAATTATTAATTTCTGAAAGACGAAACTAAATCCCTTTGTGTCTCAGAAAAACGTCTCCAGTATTCTGCGGCGTTTTTCTTCTAGTGATCTGTCTCTATTGTTTGCTGCCAGCTACATGAGAAACATTAGCCCTTAATTTCACGGTGATAGAGCGGGTGTAAATGACCTTAAAATGAGCAATTGTCTCGGCAAAGAGGGGGTTAATTAATGATGCCTTTCATCTTTATGGGATGCCAAGAGTTAATTTTTCGGCCGGGATTGCCGGAAATAAAGACATTTAGTTGTTCATCAAGGCGGAGAGGGAGGGAAGGGAGAGAGAGAGAGAGAGAGAGAGAGAGAGAGAGAGAGAGAGAGAGAGAGAGAGAGAGAGAGAGAGAGAGAGAGAAGAGATTGGGAGTGAGAAAACAGAAAGTGAGATAAAGGAATAGGGGAGGAAAAGAAAGAGAAAGAGCGAGAAGGAGGAGTCAGAGAGAGAGAGACAGAGAGGGAGAGTGAAAGAGAAAGACAGACAGACAGACAGACAGGGGCATGGTTTAGGTGGGCTGGGGTGCCAAAAAGAAGATGCGGATTAGTCGACACTGATGAGGGAGAGAGAGAGGGGGGGAAGTGGGAATAAGGCAGATGAAGAACAAAGAGAACTAGGCCAAAAAAAAAAAAAATATGGGGACAGAACAGGTAATTTGACTTGCATGAGGGTGATGGGGGGGGGGGGAGGGGCGAAAAATGAAAGAGAGACAAGAGATATCATTATACAACTGGTAGCAAATAGGAAATAAAAAGGACGCTTCAAGGACGAGAAAGGAGTGGGATGACGTCAGAAAAATGAGAAATAAACTCAATTATGAAAGAGAAATATGGATCTTGGAAGAGCAAAAGAGCTGCAAATTAGCCGAGAGATATGAAAATTATCACATGTGCTCATCTAATTACCCAACTCTGTAATTTGCCAAATTTTCCAGTCTCCAGGTCATTCTAACATTGTGGCTGGTTCTAGCATTAGAGCAATGAGACTCTTCAAAGTTGAATGGGCTGAATTTATGGGACTTTACTACAATGGCCGAAGACAAAATGTTTTCATAATGCTTAAATCTGTGTCCCTGCGCCGTTTGAGGACATTTTTCCACGGCTTTTCTCGGCCTAAAATGTTAAATTCCAGAGCTATTTGCAATTTATTTTTTTTTCTTCTTTTTTGTTCACTTTTTAAATTCCAGTGTTATTCTGCTATTTCCAGGCCTTTTCCGGGGTGTTTTCTCAAAATATCAAAATTCCAGGGTTTTCTTGGGGATCCAACGCTGTGCAGCTTTTACTCCAAAGATCAAAGACATATTGTTTAGGAGCATATTCACAATGTTTGATAAGTGATTAACTACTAGCTTGACCAGTACCCTTCATCACTATACAGAAACAAGACTTTGCAGAAGGATTCTCTTTCAATATATGAAAAGGAGCAAAGAAAAGCATTCTCTTTCAATACAGAAAGAAGACTTGTGGAGAAGGATTCTCATTCAATACAGAAAGAAGACTGCGGAGAAGGATTCTCATTCAATACAGAGAGATGACTGTGCAGAAAGAGTCAATTCAATACAGAAAGAAGACTGTGCAGAAAGAGTCACATTCAATACAGAGAGAAGACTGTGCAGAAAGAGTCACATTCAAAACAGAAAGAAGACTGTGCAGAAAGAGTCAATTCAATACAGAAGGATTCTCATTCAATACAAGAACATACAGAAGGATTCTCTTTCATTTCAACACAGAAATAAGAATATACAACTCTTTCAATACAGACATTCACTACACAGATCCACAGCATTTTGCTTAAAACTTGTCGCTGCATGAGAAATGATGAAATGAATCAGACCATGTCTGATCTAACATGATGGACATGAAGAATAACGACAAAACGCCACTTTAGTTCTTGTTTGTTCTATCTCCATTTTCTGAAAAAACTGGAGATCTTTCAGTATGAAGAAGAGATATAACAAATGCACACTTTGACACTTGTTTAAAATATCTTTTGGCACTTATCAAGCTGTTTCACAGTTCTGATTTATTCTAACTCCTTATCATAATGCTAAAGCTGCAAACGTTTAACGTCAAATTTGTCAGTTGTGCAAAAAGTGAAGTTGAAACAAACAAGAACGAAGATTGCGGAAATTACGAAAATCTTAATAAAAACAACTCACCCATGACAAAATCTTTACTCCAAACACCTCGGCCTTTGCTAGTTCTGGCAGCTACTTTAATCCTATAGGAACCTTCAGTGTCCACTTTCTTGATGACCACACTGCTGTCACTGCCAGAGGCCACAGTGCTGCAGTTGGCGTTGTCTACCTCAGCCATACAGTAGATCTGGGCATTAGATGGAATAACAAAATGTCAAGTAGGTCTTTTACAGAACTTAACAGTGAAGCTATTAGTTTGTTTGGCTTCAACTCATAAAATTTGTACTTTTCATATTCAGACTAGACGCGACATTCTGAACCTCTCATAAACAAGATATGATAAGATAAGATTGATAAGATATTAAGAATCATTTTGTTATGCCATGAGGCAAATTCACTTTCACAGAGCTTTAAGAGCACATCGATGGGTCAGGCGCAAACCGGCCAAGTCCAAAAATTTCATATCACATTGTACTTTATATAGTACCAGTTTATGAAGCCTAGAATCCTGCATCATATATGTAAAAGTAGCTGTTACCATTATCCAGTAGAAATACTCAAAATAAGCATGTGATCAAACCGGCCAGGTCCATTTCCCATTAGTTTTAGCAGCAGTTTTTTGTTTCTCCTGTAAAATTTGCTTATTTCGACTTGGCCGGTTTGTTTCTGACACCATCGACATTGTGATTACACAGGTAAAATCTAACCCATGATTAAATGAATTTATTATAACTCAGTAACAGACTTGTTGCATGAAGTAAAATGGTAAGGAACCTTATTAAAATATGACACATGTCTCGCTATAATGTCTTGTGCAATGTAACTTCTATCTGCAAATACTGGAGCCTCTTTTGGCAATATAGCATTAAAAAAATTTTCACCTCTTATTAAAGGACTGTTAGATAAAATATCACGAATAACAATGAGATAGGAGGAAAACCTAAAACCAGAAGGTATAACAAAAATATGTTTAACAATAACGAGCCACCAGTCCAATTATTACAGTGGCTTACATCGTATCCCTTGATATCTCCATTCTGTTGCTGTCTGGGAGGGGGAGACCACCGAATGTGGAAAGCGTTACCTTCCTTGTGGATTACCACATTCTCTGGTGGGGCTGATGGCACTGCGAAAACAGTAACAAGCATATAATAATATTTATATCTGTACAAAAATTGCCCTATTTTCAGAGCATTATCATGAAATTTCAACAATTGAAGCAAAAAAAACCAAAACAAACAACGCAATAAACTGCAAAGAAACTCAAAAGAAAACAACTGTACTAGCGATGAAAAATCCTTCGGTCATTAAAATGGATAAATTGTGCATATTTGTAAATTTTTCAAATCTGCTGTGATTAGTTATTGACATTAAAATTTATTCATATTTTCTCCTTAAAAGTTTTCCAGCATATTCTCACAATGTGCCTGTGTGTTAGTTTAGTCTGGTCTGACATTATGAACTCAGAGTTGTGACTCACAAAACTCGACAGCAAGACAGAGGAATAATCATCTAGATCTATTTATGCAAAAGAGCTCACTCTACAGAGCCGGTATCCCTATGTCAATCCAATGTAAATTTGTATTGGATTTCTGTAAAGGTTGGTAGGATTATGACAGGGGCAGATTCCGTCCATCAAACCGATGTCCACACAATGTTGCAATCAGCCAATCTATGTACGAACAATGTCATTCCTATGTACAAACTTGACTTCAATCCTATGAATTCAATTTCCGTAGGGTTAAACTGGTTGGGTAATCACTTAAGGAAGACACAACTTTGAATATTACTGATGAGGTGTACTAATATGTACATACCTGATTCTTTGGTCGGCACTTTGATAGAGTTCGAGCAACGACTTGTGATGTCCCTCGCATAGGCTTGTACACAGACTTCGTACCAGGAAAACGGCTGCAGGTGGGTAATATAGGCTCGGAACTGGTATGGGTCGGTGATCTTGACCAATCGGCTCTCGCCATAGTTCACAGGGTCAAGGTCAAGGACATGAGTGTAGTTGACGATGTAGCCTTCGATTGCCGCCAAACTGGTTCCAACCTGGAAAGGATTAACAAAAAAAACATGTACTTCCTGTTTGTTGTCACGACATACTGCACATGCCCAAATGCCAAAAAAACGGAGATATTAAGCTATTGCTAAAACATTAGAAAGTTAGATCTATATTACATGTATTTTGAACTTACAGATATCTGTGTATTAATTTGCCTGGTCATTACCTGGTTATGTACCCACTTTCATACATTTACATTTATTTATCTAACTATTCACTTTGAACTCCTTTACATAATTACATATGAACTTGAATGTAGTTAGAGGCACGTAGTCAAATTACAAAGCCAAATAGAGAAAATACTGAGTTCATTGTTCAGCAATGGCTTATAATGTTTGAGTTTGAGTTTTTAATGTAAAAAACTACGTGCCGCTAACGACAGCCTACGAACTTACCTACATCGGTATCTATTTATTTGTTTATTAGATTAGTTTTTCTCTGTTCACTTAATTTTGTACCAATTTAGTGATCTCTGATCAGTGAGTCAGGCACAGAATGAATACATTCCAAACTGCATTTCAGTCTCGGTCCTTAACCCTTTCAGTACTGAAACAGCATTGCTATTAACTCTTTACTGTTCCGTCAATTGCAGGTTTTGTTCCTCCATTACTTGCTTTTAATCGCAGATCAAAAGCCTGATTTAGATCCATATTTACCATTCAAAATAACTGAAATAAATGGATATCAGTATAAACTAGATTTGAGAAAATCTGGCTTTCACAATGTCAGTGGTCAACACGTTAAAAAAAAAAAAAAAAAACTTATAAAGTATTATTCCCTTGAAATGAGGCACCAGGATCTAATACTGTACACGTGAACAGCGAACACTACTGTAATTCTAAATTTCAAGTGATTCAACTTACAGACTGTTCCTAAATATAAAAAAATGATACAGACTAGTACTAAATCCATTAATAGAACTGGTACTACTACATATTACAACTGATCCAGTCTGAATCTGTACTGATTGCAACTGATCCACTCACCTCCCATTTGACCTTGACAGTTGTGGCATTGACTGCCTCTCCAGTTTCCAGCTCAATATTCAGAACACTTAATTCTTTGATGATTTCTTCTCTAGGCATGTTGACAGCAAAATTTCTTCTCTTCTCTGCAACACACATAAAAAAACATTTATAGAATCTCTTCCTATCATGAAACTGCACAAGTGCAAGAGGCAATTCTTTCTTTTGTGCCATTTTGTCATTGCTAAAAATGTACTTTAGATTAGGTCTACACTTGACGTGGAACATTTACTTTTCTCTCCTGTAAATCTTATGTGATTTGCACTTACGCCATTTCATGCGAGGGTTGGTTATATTTCATTAGGTGAACTTGCATACCTACATAATGCTGGTACTTTACAGATGAAGACATTATCCTACAATTCAGAAATAAAAATTTAACATCATAGACAAAATATATTCCTTTCCGCTCACCTCTGGTTGTGATGTAGTCTGAGTGCTGACTTGGTGGACTCACACCAAAGGAATTTTTAGCCCTGACCACAAATATGTATTTTGTGTCAGGCTGGAGATTCTTGACCGTGTATCCATCTCTGGTCACTGAATCTGTGGCTAACTGCCAACCCTGGGAACATGACCAATGAACAAACATGTGACCAGAGAGAAAAAACAAAAAACCCGACCTTACAATTTATTAAAAGCAACAAAAAACAAAAGCCAATTATTGGTACATGTCTTTCACTGATTCCAGTCTTAACCATAAAATAATAAACGAAAAAAAGAGAAAAGAAAATTGAAATTCTGAGCAGTTTCCATTAATTGAGATATTAAGATATAATGAACCCTTGTCAAACAAGTTTCACAATATTATTCATTACAAATTCAGTTTGGAATTATCACGGATTGAATGGCTTATCATGTACAGGATGGGCCAAAAGATACTTTACCGCTGTAATAATATTTTATCAAAATAATTGTATTTCAACTAAAACACGATTATTTTTCAGCTTGCTTATGCATTTGAGCTTTAAATAAGAAAAAATTATGCAAGTGTATTTTATTAAAAATTAATTTCTCTATACTTATTTATTTCTGACATGATAAAAAATTACGGCAGCTCCTGCATTTTATGGTAAATTTTTGGCCCATCCTATATGATGTTATGACTACCAATTATGCCATTCACTTATGATATGCTCAATAACAGGGCATTTCAAGCAATAACAGAATCTTTCTTTTTTGCTATAATTTCCCACAGGATACAACTAAATCATTGACTTCATTAACATTTATGTCCAGGTTGCCC
Organism: Onchidella celtica; assembly: GCA_963931925.1. Classification (NCBI taxonomy): domain Eukaryota; kingdom Metazoa; phylum Mollusca; class Gastropoda; order Systellommatophora; family Onchidiidae; genus Onchidella; species Onchidella celtica. The sequence goes on along the minus strand of OZ007581.1, from coordinate 27,574,289 downwards.
AACCGTAATTCTTGTTTGTTCCAATTCCAACTTTTGCACAACTGAGAAATTTGACGTCAAACGTTTGCGGTTTTAGTATCAATTATGTTACGGAGTTTGAATAAATCTGAACTGTGAAACAGCTTGATAAGTGCCACAGCACATTTTAAACGTGTCAAAATGTGCATTTGTTATGCCTCATCTACATACTAAAAGATCTCCAGTTTTTCAGAAAATGGAGATGGAACAAACAAGAAATAAGGTCCTGATATGTCATTCATGACCTTTCATGCCATGAACTGCAACTTTTACCCCAGAAGTTATGGCAAATTGTCAGATTGTGCTTACCTCTGGTGTGAATGGACTGAAAAATTCCACTACATATGCATAGACGTGAGACTGGCCCATTTGATCATTGGGGACCCAAGTTAGGTGGACGGAAGTGTCTGCGATATCCGAGACCCGGGGTTTGGATGGGGCTCCTGGGAGTGCCGAGACCTTCTGGTTCCTGTGATACGGACCTTGTTCTAGAGAGAAGAAAAAAAAAGGGGGGTTTTAAGTTTTTGGAGAGATTCTTTGATCTTCGTGGCCAAACTGAGTTTTGTTTGTACCATAAACGTTTGGAACAGTAAAAGTGAGCATTAAGGTTGAAGTTGCTGGCCTGTGCACACCTAGTAATAGGCCCAGGCTGGATGGGAAATGTAGGCCTCCATTTCAAAGTGCTCGTTAAGTATTTTCTTTATTTTCATTATAAAATCAGTATTCCTTACCAAAGGGTCCCATTCCTCTATTTTAATATAAGACAGCGATAGGACAGAAGGAGCTTGTGGTAGGGTCTCCGTCCGTCCTATCACTATGTTACATTCTGTTTATCATCTTGCTTTGTCCTAGTACAATTTAAACAGGCATCGTGTCGATGTGCTTTCGTCAAACTCAACCTCAAAGCTCCCCTTTGCCTCTACAAATGGGAGTAAGCCCCCTTAAACCATATGCCCATGCCGACTGCTCCCCCTTCCCCTCCTGGCCAGAATAACCTTTTTGTTGGCAAAATGAGAAATGGCTGCTGCAATATTATTTGGATACTGGCCACGAGTTAGTCATAAAAAACCCTATTGTGAATACCATGGCTTCTAGCTTATGTTTTTATCCCTTAGTTCTGATACATATCCCCCCTGGGTGTCTGAAACGTTAGGAAATCAAAGAGCTGAATAATCATAATGCCATCATGTCAGTTTTGTTTTTTGTTCAATTCAGCTTTTATTGATAATGTTTTTAGTTTGTAGTGTTCTACTTGCATGCCTATACAGCACGGGTTATCAGTCTTTTTCATCCCATTTACCTCTAGTAACTTTTCGAAAGTAAATGTATCCCCCACCCTGTGTTGTTCAGTAATTTGAGTTTATGTTGCTGAAGCAACTGACAAGGGGGAAATTTTAATTCATTCCCTCCGGTAACTTTCATTAGAAATTTATACGTAATTCAAACATGTCATTTCTTTCACTTAGTATAAACACAAGACATAATCTTATAATTATTAGACATTACAGTAAAGGAAAATCAATGAACCAGGATGGAATTCATTATTTTGAGAAGACGGCTTAGATATTAGTGTTGGAAAATCGGTGTCCATTCGAGCCGAATATTCTGCTTTCCACAGAGAAGCGAATGTCTGCGAGCTAAATATTCGGCTTACCTTAGCAAGTGAGTTAAAGCACTATTTTGTAACAATATTATTTGATTTCAAATACAAATGAAAAAAAAAACAAAACACTTTAAGAATATAAATTCAAGACATAACAATGATAAAAAGCACTTTCCACTGTTGGTCAGGTTTTTTTTAATGGACAATTAATGATGAAGTTATACTGGTGTAAAAAGTATGTACAGATCCAGACTCAGCAAAGTTACTCCCATAATGGGTGAAATTTAACTCCCTATGGGTAAATTTACCCCAGGTTGAAAACCTTTACTCTACAGCATCTGTTAATCGACACAAGATTGGCTGAACATGTCCTGTGAGAAAACTTCTAATTTGATTGAAATATAATCAGTATAGAAATGCTGAATCCCATTGAAGTCATAAATAATAATAAAAAAAACTAATAAATGAATATTCAGATCGCTCAAGCACATCCTATAATTGAGGGGGTTAGAATTTCAAGGGATGTAAGTGCTACTGACACTTAGATCCCTTGTAATTCTAACCCCTTCAGTTTATTCAAGGGGGTTAGAATTACAAGGCATCTAAGTCCCATTAGCACTTAGACCCTTCTAATTCTAACCCCCTCAATTTGATGATGTCACTTAATATGTAGCTCTTTGATGTCTACTATCAGGCTCTGTGAACACCGCTATAATTGCAGTATCTCTATTGCCTCACATGCTGTCATCTACATGCTTAAGTATTTTTTCTTATGTAAAACATTCATTACTCTTCTTCTCTCTGGCCTTTAGACAACATGAAATATAACATAGATAATTCTGACATGGATTTTAACACTATGCAATCCTGTACGCTCCCTCTTCAACTGCAATGATTTTGTTCCCCGCAACATTAAAAATTATTCAAAAATTTAACTTATCAAGTTCTATCATTTCAAACTAAGATCTTTACACATTATTACCTTAAAACGCTCGCATGTATTACAAATATTACATCTCAAATGCAGTCTCCCATGCACATTATAAAAATGAGCCAGGCTATGCTGTTTCTGTTATGGAAAAGTGCACTGAATTAAACACTCTTGAATGTCAGCCAAATAAAAACTATAAAAGCTGGGGGAGAGAACAGCAAGTGAGGCCAAAAATGAATTGAAAAAAGTATATTTAAAAAAAAAATAGATGCCTTAGTATCAGTAATTCTCAAAGTTGGTTTTATGATCTGAGTGTCAATGGTAACCTGTACAAAAATCTTGAAGCTTTTGCTGTTTGCGATTTAACCTGAAATATACACAGCATTGACAAGGTGATCTAGAGGCAAGGTGCTCACCTCTGATGCCAAGGGCCCCGGGTTCAAAACCTGGCCAGTGCAGGCATGTTGGAAGTTTGGGATTTTTCTCATATTTTCGTTTCCCTGATCCTATTGGGGGGTAGGATCGAATACCTAGTCTTCTCAGATAAGGACGAAAAAATTCGGAGGGCCCGTGTGCACTTTCACACATTAAAGATATCTTGGCAGTTGGAAATTGTAAAGAGCAGGCTGAACAGGCTGCTGCCCAGGCAAAATTAAATTAAAAATTCTCTTCCTCCACATCCCCCCCCCCCCCCCCCCCAAAAAAAAACAAAACTGCCAACTGGCGCTGCACTGTGGCGACGATGTGCCTGCTCCAGTTATAACTGGGCTGCAATGGCACAAAGGCAAATTTCCCAAAATGGGATTACAGAAGTATACAAATACAAATATACAAATTTAGATCTGCAGCAGAATTCCTCGTGAATAAATTTCTTATTTTTTCTTGTCATAATTTGGCCAGTGAGGAAAATTTTATCTGGCACAGGTTAACAGTGACAAAACAGCAGAACTTACTTGAAACGGTGAGCCACGCCTTCCAATCTGCCTCTCCTGTTTCGCTGATTGCTTTACAAGTATACATCCCTGAATCTGTGATTTTCACATCTGTTACACAAGAAAACAAACAAGCGTATCACACAATCTGGCACAGCTAGAAATATCATGTGCAAATTTAGAACAAAAAGCAAAAAAAGGGAAGCTCTATAAAAGCCATTTCTGGTGCCACATGTAAAACTGTCGTAACCCAACTTTTCTGAAAAGTTGAGATATTAAATTTGGCATGCTTGCAGCCCTTATCAGTTGGGGGTTAAATTCTGAAAAGGAAGGGTTAAATAAAGTTTCTAAAATATTGTAAATAATAAAGATAAAGGCAATTAATTCGTTTTTGGCTTCTCATGAAAAACTTGTAAAACATCCAAATTACACCTGTATCTCATAAAATGCAAGCTGGCTGGAAATCCCAGCACTAATTGCTAAATAGCAAAATAAAATTCTGCAAAGATGTCTTGACTGGCTTACCATTGGTGGTCGATGACAACCTTGACACCCAACTTTATTGCTGGAAATTTTTGAAGACCATTATTTTTTACCACAAAAACTGGAAATCCAGAATACTCTGAAAAACTTCCGGTCAAATGCTTGATGTCTTCCATGAGATCAGTAATGTTCCAGAATATTCTGGAAAAACTGATGTCTCACCTGAGATGGGAATATCTGGAAAAGTTCCACTCGAATACCTATGTCTTACCTGACATCTGTACACGTCCAGAATATTCTGGAGAAGTTCCACTCAGATGCCTAAGGACTTACCTGGCATATGTACAGCTCCAGAATATTCTGACTAACTTCCAGCCAATGGCACAGTTGAGATCTATAAAGTTTAAGCATATTCTGGAGAACATCCAAGGCTGTCTTAACATCACTATGGGTCCCAGGGCAAAGGCAATAGGGATTTTCTTTCCCGTTTCAAAAACCAATGTAAATTTGTAGGCTTGGGACCCCCCTACACCCTTGGGTACCCTGGGCAACTGCCCCGTGTGCCCATGTATTAAGACGGCTCTGAGAACATCTGTGAAGTTCTGGAATATCTTGGAAAAGTTCCAGTCAAATGCCTATGTCTTACCTGAGATCTGCAAAGTCCCTGAATTCAATATTGCCATCCTCGGGTCAGTGTTGATCAATGGCTTGTCATCCTTGTACCATCTGATGGTCGGTTTAGGTTTTCCATCAGCCTGGCAGGTCAACAGAGCCACTTCTTTGGGCTCCAGTGTTTGGTTCTGGGGGCCCATCAGGATTTCTGGTGGGGGCCGGTCATCAAAGTCTGTGGGTCAGAGGGAAAATAGCATCAGAATTGGGATGATCCATAAGAAAGGTGATTGTCACAGTATAAGGTTAGAAAAGATAAAACTTAATAACCACCGGTGAAGAACGAGTGCACATGACAATCTGTTATAGTCCTTACACTGGCAGATCTACTAAGAAACTAATGAAGCTTAACTCACTCGCTGCCGGACCCGAAAAGGTCGGTAAAAATTTCGTTAAGCTGAAAAATGCCAGGCAGCGAGTCTGTTAAGCTTCAGGGCCTCTTGTTACGGAGGGGCCTTGAATAAACTTTTTTAATGAGTGAATTTTGGATGTTGCCCTATTGTTGATGGTTGCTACGAGGCCCTAAAACACTTCAAGCTTCAGGGTCCCAAATATGTGGGTCTGCCACTGAGACCTTACACAACATGAGTAAATGGCAATCTGTAATTACAGTCCATACATGAAAATTCTGTTATAATCCATAATGTAACGAGTGAATGAAAATGATATGTTATAATAATATAAACAATATAATCCATATATTATGATGAGTGTGAATGACAATCTATTATGATCCATGACAAAGGTAGATAAAATTCTGTTATAATCTATATGTAACAAAGGGTGATAAACTTATTGAAGTCCATATATTACAGGGGAATAATATTGTGCTATGAATCCTATTAGTTGTGCTCTTTTGAAGCGCATTATGCAACATATACCAAGCCACATAAGTTTAGGAACAAACTTTAAATTACTGTAACTTTTGAATGAATTAGGTTAATCTAAATATTTAAAAAAATGAAATAAATTTTAATAAAGATTGTTCCAGTGAAATAGAAATATTCCATTTTTCTAATGACTTGATGTCCTGTCTTTGACAACCAACCAACAAGGTTCAGAACTATATGAGGTTTCAGCCTGTCAGGTAAGATGTTTTGATTGTTTCTATCTTGTCTGAAATGTTGATTTAGTGTTTATTCATCTATGAAATCAATAGAAGTTGAATTAAAGATGACAAGGCTTTTTATTTCATTCAAATATCTCCAGCGGTTCACAAGTTACAGCCATATAAAGATTTCTTGCAAGACTTATGCAGCCTAATATATTTTCAACCCTACAGGAATAATACATCATAATATGTCAAAGTGGTAAATGAATGCCTACACTCCTCCTATGGCATGAATCATTTCCAGTTGGAAATAATATGGAAATAATCTTGTCCAAAGGTCAAACAAGCAGAAAATTGCTACTCCTGATTAATCACAGAAAAGTTCACGCACTCAACTGGAACACTGAGAAAAACATGTCAATATCTCCATTGATACAACTTGCTGTTCCTTGACTCATGCAAGTCATTTGTAGCTCTGGTTCTAATTGTAGGGAAATGTAACCTTTAACCGCTTGGAGACGGGGATATTTTTTTATATGTTAGCCATCTAGAAAGATGAGGGTTCACAAGACAAAAAAGGATAATGTGTTTATAACAATAGAAAGATCCTCCGTTGACATGTAGAGATCAATAGGTTTTATGAGACAAGCATTCTGATTGGCCACAGGACCATGAAAAGACTATTCAGAACTGCTTTCTCAATAGGCTGATAATCTGCCCGTTCATCATTTTCACTATACATGTAATACAGTCGGTATTGGCCCCATCGTCTTTTTTCACTGTAAAATAATTGGGCTGATCATCAGCCCTATCGTCTTCTAGGATTAATCCATTGACAACTGAAGCCACGAATGTTGGATTTTCGGAAATCTTTTGTATGTTACATTGCCATTGCAGTTATTTCAGTTACTTTAGTTGGTAAATGTGAATCTATATTTTGGAATTAATCTGTAATTCCAAGCAACTTATTTGTACTACATGGAAGGCTCCCTGGCTCTCCTCTTTTATTTACAGAACTCACTTCAGATCCTTACAAAACAACTTTGGAGAATTTTACCAATGTAATAAAATTTATATGGAACTATCTAATTATACTGGTGAAATTTAAATTGACAAAGCTCTGAATACCGAACATAAATAAAGTACCAAATAGGCCGTGAAAGGCGCAGTGGCTGTTATCGTGATGTCACAGTGTAAAACCTGAAGTCAAACTCAAGACTCCAGGGTTTCAAGATTCAAAACATGCCATCCTGCAGGCATAAAGTTCTGATATTCATTCAGACAGAATTATCTCAATGGAAAATGTATGGAAAGAGCAATCAGAAGCCATATGTTCAGCTCTGGCAATCAACATACAGACATGCACTAAAGCCCTTGGGAGGTTACAGTGAGTACATATCATGAGCATTTGGCTTTCATTCAATATCTCTGGAACATAAAATTATGTCAGACAAACAATGACTCACCAACAACTGTTAACACTGCGGAAGCTTTAGCATTGGCCAGTGCGTTCAGAGCTTGACATACGTATGTTCCTTCGTCTCGATACTCCACTTTTTCTATTCTCAAAGTTCCGTCGGCCGAGACTGAAAATCGTCCATGTTCTTGATTGGCAAACATCAGTTGCTATATTTAGAAAAATAAAAACCCAGAAAAATCAGTTCTGTGTTGTCATGGCAATAAACTTTTTAACCCTCTATGCCCCTTTCCCATTTCTGCAGGTGGGAAAATTCTGACTTTGTGAAAATTTACTCTTAGGGGCAGAATTATGGGGGTTGATTTAGTGTATACTTTAAAAATTACGAAGAATAGGTTTTCTCACTTTGAGTTTCATGAGAACTGCAGCCAAGTGATAAATTTCTGTGTACCATTGGTGATACATAGGCCTAGAGGAGAGCACATTCTAAGAGATTCTACCACTCATATTTCTATATCCAAATACAGAATGAACTGTCAGTCATAAGTGTTTACATGACATATGATTCTAGTGAGCAAACCTTTCATTATTTATATGATGACAGTTGGATGGGCTTTGTGATGATCTTGTGCATTTAAAAATGCTGGTTTCTGGCAAAACCAATTCCAGATTCCTACAGTACATGTATCTTCTAGGCTGCCCGAAAGTTTGAACGAATTTTTTCCTCACTTGATGACTTGGCCTAACAGGGTTACAGTACTGGTCATTAGCATGAATACTGAAACTACCCTAGCCCTGTAGTTACTTGGCTGCAGCCTAAATCTGGTACTGACCAGCCGTGAACAACACAAAAAAAAACAACCCACTGTTAATGCTAGACTCACCTGTTCTTTGCCTTTACTCCAGAAGACGGTGGGCGGGGGATTCCCCGTGACTACACACTGTAGAGTGGCCGTCCTACCACGCCCTACTGACTGATCTTTGGGGGCAATCAGGAATGATGGATGAGCTGGTACAGAAGTAAAAAGTTCAGAATAGATTGAATACCCTGAATTCTCGTGATCATAAAATTATTCTGCCCTGCCAAGGCAGAGTAATGGAACTAAGAGCATGGCATTTTAAAAAAATGTATTGTCTCTATGAACTTGTCTCACACATAATTCTTTTATGTCAAAGGCAGATAGACATATCTGCTACCGAAATAGTACTTTTTAGTGGGGAAAACTCATAAAAAGAAAGGCATCTAAATGCTATGCCAGACACTTTTTTTGTGTGTTTTTCTCAAACATATGAAACAAGCACATAATATGTCGCTCTGCCTTTGCACAGAAGTATTTGTCTTTCTAAATGACATTAATGTTGACAAAAGTAACTTTTTTTTCCAGTGGATCAGACCACAAGACATTTTGTACACATTCTATTCTAATTTTCCAAATGAGATTTTACTCTTCAATGGCATCACTGAGATTTCTGGAATATGTCCAGAGGTCACGTCATGATTTCCTGGAATTCTGTAAACTAGCCAACCCGCGCAAAGATAAATCTTGCAGATTCTTTGTAGGAAGCCCAGCCGCATAATTATCTAGCTCTAGGCTACACTAAAAGCAGCATTTGGATTTGATGCAATGACTAATAGAACTTACGCAGAAATACACCGATGTGGCTACGTAATTACCAATGTGTAAAGAGAAGCCAAGGACGAAATTTCCGATCATGCTCGTTGATTCTACTCGATGAAAATGCGTCGCTGTTTTTGCGGCTCAAAATTTTTTAATCTAAATAATAGTAAAGTCTGATTTTTGTTCAAAATGAATGTATCCACGTAATTCTTCGTCAAAAATTGATGCAGTACACCAAGTTTGATAACTTTTGACGGCGTAGTAGCGAAGTTTTAGCTGCTGACAGGTTCATCCTCTAGCTCAATTATAGTGAGATTTCTGGAAAAGTGGCGTCTCTATATATCAGTGGTAAAAATTCTAGGGTTGTTGTTAGGAGGGCGTAGTGTTTTACATTATAGGCCATAGCTGAACAGTGAACATGACTCAGTATTTTCTCTATTTGGCATTGTATTTAGTCTACGTGCCCCTAACAACATTCACCTTCAAATGATAGCAAGGACAGTAAAGGTGTACTCACTTTGCACTGATAACCTGCCAACAGCTTCCACCGTGCCGGCGCTGTTCTCCGCCACACAGACGTACATGCCGTCGTCCACCACCTGGACTTTCTCTATCCTCAATGTCCCGTCATCTAGCTGCCTGGCCCTGAAATGTCGTACACATGTCCAGAATTGATTCACCCCATTTACTTTACAGTAAACTTTGCACGAGTAAACATTGCACAAGTAGTGGACAAAATATGATGAATCAAGACCAAATTGAAGAAATATTGATTTGATTTACAAAAGCGCAAACAGATTAGTTAATAAATGGACAGATGGACGGAGAGACAGACAACCAGACAGACAGAAGAGCCGATCAAGGGCCGGGCCAATTGATGGGTGGAAAAATAGATTGATAGACAGATAGATTGACAGGCAGACAGACAGACAGCTAGCTAGATAGCTTGATAGACAGACAGGTGGGAAGACAGACAGACAGACAGCTAGATAGCCAGATAAACAGACAGACAGACAGTTATAGATAGATAGACAGATAGACAGACTGGCGGGCAGACAGACAGACATAGCTATATGGCCAGATAGATATATAGACAGACAGACAACAGGTAGATAGATAGATAGATAGATAGATAGATAGATAGATAGATAGATAGATAGATAGACAGACAGACAACAGATAGATAGGTAGATAGATAGATAGATAGATAGATAGATAGATAGATAGATAGATAGATAGATAGATAGATAGATAGACAACAGATAGATCGATAGATAGGTAGATAGGTAGATAGATAGATAGATAGATAGATAGACAGATAGACAGATAGACAGATAGATAGGTAGATAGATAGATAGATAGATAGATAGACAGATAGACAGATAGACAGATAGATAGATAGATGGATAGATAGATAGACAGACAGACAGACGGACGGACGGACGGACGGACGGACGGACGGGCGAGCGGGCGGGCGGGTGGGGGGGCAGGCAGGCAGGCAGGCAGACAGACAGACAGACAGACAGACAGACAGACAGACAGACAGATAGATAGATAGATAGATAGATAGATAGATAGATAGATAGATGGGAATAAAGCCCATCCCATAAAGATATGAGTCAGTCGGTCATTATTGCATCAAGCTTTTGTCTTTCAGAGACATCCACCACAAACACTCCTGTATTATAAAACCTTCTTAATGTCTGGCAAGCACTTTACACTTTACATAGTTGGCTGGCATGTCTAGCGTTGCCTTTGCCTTCAAGAGTGTGTGATACTTGATGAAATGTCATGAGGAATATCTCACTGTCACAGACTTGCAAGAAAACACTGAGGAGTTTGACATGGTTTCAAGTGGAGAGGTCTCTCTTTCCGTATCTCCCCCTCCCCCCTTCCGCCTCGAGCAAAAATGCATGTTACATGATCCCTATAAGGGGCAAATGGTGGGCAGAGTTGAAAGTAATTCAGAAAAGGTCAAAATGCAATAGGAATAAAAGGTCAAAAAGTACAATTAAACTCATGGAGATGATTGCGAAAGGATGGCGAGCCAGAATGTGATGAATGGTCATCGTGTGATGGTTTTTGTCTCTCAGGAGAAGGGGGGGGGGGCGTGGTCGAGAAGAACATGGGGAGGGAGTGTCGCCCCCAAAACTCAAGGCATCTCGTCCGACTTGCCCCCCCCCCCCCCCGCGCTCACCAAAACAATGTTGTTGTTTTTTTAAATTTTGGCCTCCAATAATTATTCAGGAAGCTCGTCCGACATTGGTGCCCCCTCCTCCACTCACATTAAAGCAATATCTTTTGTTTGCTTTTTCTTTTTCACTAGCGAAGATCTATCAGGATCAAAAATTATTTTATCATTTATTCCTTTTGAATTCTATTACAATTTATTGTAACATTTTCTTGACGTACCTTTTCTAATGACAGGATTTGCAACATACAAGTGTTTCCTTTTGTGTGTTTTTATTTTTTTGCATATTTTAACGAACGCACCCAAAAGAACATCGCTGAGCGAACCAACATCTTTATTGTGTTCTTGCTAATGTTCTTTCCGTATTCTCCAGCTGTATAATCCCTTGACAGCTCACACACCCGACCCGAGAACCAAAAGGTTAAAGGTGAGAATTTCAAAGTCTACCTGTGTGAAAGATTCTGCCTGAAAACATCAGGTGTCGCGTCACCACTGGGGGGAACTGATAGGTGTATTTGATGTACATGTGTTTTACACCCAATACCCGACATACCTCGCAGGAGTAGTTCCATCAGAACTTATGATTGATAGGTGAAGGCAATATGACATACATATGTTGTAACACATAACCTTCATTCTCGGATATGGAGACCTTTCAACACGACAAATGTTTGAAGTATTCTAGCATTGATAGACACGGTGTACGATTCTATAATTCTCTGTCTGACGGGGTAATACCACGTAAACAGATTAACATTCAGGAACAAAACTAATGAGCTTTTAGTTATTACCTTAAACAATTTTTCTCCTTCCAAGAATATTTTGGGAATTCACTTGAAATCGTACGTTCCCAAATGTATCAGAATGCCCTCTCGCTGTCCTCGGTAGAAGGCCTTTGTAACAATACTCACTTCGCTTTTTTCTTACATTTCAGACAGGGTGATGGGTATTTTCATGGAATCATCCATTTCATATTGAAGAAGAATGGAAACACACACTCACACAGACACACACAAAACAACAAAGCAGACCTTCATCATAACGCTCACTTCACTTTTTTCTTTACGTTTAAGACAGAGCGAGGGGGGGGGGGGGGTTCATGGAATTACCCATTTCTTATTAAGAAAGAAAGAAAAGAAAACCAACAATACCCAAACATCTACGGCATATGTTTTGACATCTATACATCCCATCTTACCTTCCAAATGGAATCCTTCCCTCCTCTCGTCTCCACTGAATATTGGGTACTGGATCCCCCGAGGCCCGACATTTCAGCTCCACTGTGTCATCCACATTGGCCTGAATGTCATCCGGCATTTCCCGGAATGTGGGCTTTTCTGTGTAAATAAAGACGAGAGGTTATATCATCATAATGTGGCATGTGGGAAACACTCATCCCTTGGTCCCCATACACTAAAACAAGAACCATGTATTGGGTACAGGTCTGTGAACAGAGATATGGGGGTGTTGTCGTGTGTTGGACTGCCGAGATACGGAAAAAGACGGTAAATGCAAATATCCATGTCTGACAAGAGTTGTAAAAATCGTTTCTCTGGGTCCTAACTACTTTAGTCCACGGCATCCACTCCGCTCCGCTAATTTTACGGACAAAGACGCAAAACACTCTCCGTCTTTGTATACTTGTCCAAAGCATCCGTTCCGCTCCGCTACTCACCGCTATAGAGGGAAAGAGAGTTTTTCATAATGTCATGTTCCGTAAAAAATTAGCGGAACGGATGCTATGGACAAGAGCAGTCACTTTGTTCCATGATCAAATTCCACTTTGATGACGGAAGGAAACTAGTGCATACAGCTGTTTTCATATGCACGGAAACGGAAAAGGGCAACAGAGACGTCAAAAAAATCCATCAAATAGTGAAAAGAAAGAGTGTTTCCATGTGCAAGGAAATGGCGTCTCCGTACACATGAAAATATTCTTTCTATTTCACTACTTGAAGCGTTTTTGACGTTTCCGTTTCGGTACACATGAAAACCCAGCTTTAGTCGTTGGTAGTACGAACTTATCAAATGAGATTGTAAATAAGTAAACCCGGCTTAAGTCGGCAAAGTTGATTTTGAGAAAAATGGCTTTGAAGTGAAAATGTGGATCCGACACAAACTCCCAACTTGGCTGTTGTTTAGGGGACCGTGGCATGTTACAGGGTAAACTGTAGATGAGCAGATAAGATTACTCACTATGATCTCTATAACGGCTTTGTAATTAGACTACGCTCTCCTAGCAACAATCACTCCAATATTACTTGGTACATTATCTATTGCCACTTATAGGGTTAAAATAATGCCGTTTTCTCAAAATCTTGTTTTAGGGGGGGGGGGGGGTGTCACCGACTTCAATTTATCAGAAATGTCTTGTCTTTTCTTACAGGTACAGAACTCAAAATGTCATGTTGCCGACTGAAACCTGGTTTTCTAATGCACACTCACAAATATCATTACAGTAAAATGATGTTAAAACGTGAATTTTAACTGGATTGGCATGTACCGGCTTTTTCCGTAGGGCAGCAAAGGAGTGTGATATCGAGATCCGTCATGCTGAACACATGGGAGTTTTTAGAAAGGAAAATAGTACGGTGTCTTGTCTTGTGGATGGTTGGGGTAAAGGCTTAGCTTTGCTGTTGGACATACATTTGGATGTTCACCGGGCATGAGAACGAGGGGCAAACATGTGAGTGAGAGAAAGGATGTGAAGCTTTCTACTGCTGGGAAGATTTATTGCTTTAGATTTGAAAAGATCGTATTTTGAGACTTTGGGGAGTTTAGGCATCTGAAGGCTCGACCAAAAAAAACAACAAAACAAACATGAGTTGGTGGGTGGATGGGTGGACGAATGGGTGGGATGGGATAGATGGATAGTCGGATGGATAGATGGGTGGTTGGATGGATGGATGGATGGATGGATGGATGGATGGATGGATGGATGGATGGATGGATGGATGGGTGGAGGGAAGAAGGACGGATGCCTGAACAAGAGGAATATAAAAATATCACCATGAGTAGATAATTAAACGGAAGCCGATATATCCCAGGGATCGATAAACTTAATGAAAGAGTAAGACCAAATAATGAATACACTGATATAGATGAAGACTGAAAAAAAATGAAAGTCTTAAAAGTCGAACTTTGAAACACAACAAAATACACACACTACACAAAACACGACAATCTCACATTGCCGTTTTCTTTTGAGAAGAAATTCAAAGGCTGTTATTCACTGCTCAGCTAAAGCTTATTGTACAAACCATTACAGTCTCGTAACAACAGCTAAATACAAAATGTTTTTCTTCAATTACTCGCCCCCCACCCCTCCCCTACCCTCTGTCCCCTCCCCAAGGCCTCACGGTCCATCAACACAGAACCGTGCCAGTGAGTATTGACCAAAAGCTGACCGGCACTGAACCTTTTAGTACTTTGTTGATGCTGGCAGTAATGGGCAGTGATGCTGATTTGGACAATGTTGGTTGTGATGAATCACAGTAAGGGCTGCTTAACGAGAAAGGGGAAGTCAGTGTGACTGGAGTCTGGAATTTTAATGAACGCTTACACTGCGTCTTACGCTAATTTTGAAAGACTATCTGAAAGGGATCATAACTCATGGAAACTATGGCTCACCCAGTTTTGGAAAAAACACTCTCCAAATAAGCCGTGGCTGCACTGACAAACTTAAATTTAAACCCAATGACTGACGTTGAGTTTGAAGATAGCACGTCAACACAATAACGGCCCTCTTTTACCAGAAAGAACCATGACCATAGAGTATGGTAGACAGAACATAGCAGAATGATAGGACAGAAGGAGACACTACAACAAGCGCTCACCTACCACCTGCCCGATAGTTCAAAGAAAATACTCACCTAACACTGTTAAAGTGGCCGGGCCGCTCTCTTTCTCGCCTCCCTGGTTGATGGCCAGACACGTGTATTTCCCAGCGTCGGTGACCTTGACTGAAGAGATGGTCAAGTCGCCATCTGGACTGACCACCGTCCGGTGGTCCTGGTTGAGCGGCGTCCCGTTCTTGTGCCACAGGACCTTTGGCTCAGGTTCGCCTTTAGGAGGTTTACAGCGGAAGATGGCCATTTCTCCGGCTGCAGCGGTGACCGACTGCGGGCTTTCCCGAAAATCGTCTCGTAACACTGTGGAAGAGAGGAAAAGAAAGCAAAATGAATTTAAATTCTATGATTTACTGAATAAAATCGGAATAAAAAGTACAAAATTCTTTCTGGAAATTCCTCTTATACGTCACAGCGCGCACTGTAGATCAATGTACCGCACTTGCACACAAGTGCGGGCTGTTCTTTACTTTATGAGTTGCCCTTTACTTTGTTTAATATTGGTTTGTTTCAACATCGCCATCTGAGGGAAGTATCATAGTAGGCAAGGTCAGTCACAGTCAATGCTGGCCGACAAGAAATGCGCACCATACTTTCCTATTCTTAGTAAATACGGGAAGACCCTATCATACTAAGCCCGGTCAGACATAATCAGATTCTGCAACTATTTCTTTGGTGTACATTTTGCTGGCAGCAATTGTCTGTGTCTGACCAAGCTTAGTATACTGTGATCATCCCCGGACACCAGTGCACGGGGACTAAGCATGCGCACTCGCAAAGATTGGGTTCAATCCAAACTGAAGAATTGAACCTCTTGGGAAAACGAAAAAATAATGGCCTTGGAACTTTCGGCCAAAGACGACATAAAATTCAAAATTTCCTTGAAGCGCAAGTTCAGTGCAGTGGCAGATCTACTATTTAAGTAATGAAACTTAAGCTCCTGGGCCTATAATCCCAGAGTGGCCCTGAAGAACTTTTTTTTTCTTAGTGAGTGAATGCTGGATGTTGCCCTATTGTTGTTGGTTGCGAATGGGCCCCATAACAATTCAAACTTCAGGGTCACAAAAATGTAGGTCCGCCACTGGTTCTGTGACGTCAAGAGAAACAAACCGATACAAAAATGCTTATAAAAACTTCAAGTAATTGGCACATTATATTATCTCGTTCACTAGCGATACCCTATGGACTCTCCTTTGAAAGTGGGGAAAGTGTTAACAACCTGGACTGAAATTTAATAAATCCGCTTTCTCTCTAGGGGTACTGGGAAGGTATGAAAGAATGTACGTGAAAAGCAAAAACGGACAAGAAAGTGCAGATACTGTGTTTTTACACAAAACGTCAAATTTAAGAGCAGTAGGTCTTTCGGAGGAGTGGCAAAATGGCGTTTTCTTTTAAGCTGTCTCCTGAGACTCATTTAAATATGCACCCTTGACAATATGGGGACAGCGTGTGCAGATTGGATACATTGCTTCAGAGGGAACGAATCTGCCTTTTTAGCGATTCAGATGTCACTACTAAATCACATAAAATTGCCTGTTACATTTCAACGCGCCCAGAATTGACATACAATTCCATCCCATTTCAAAAAAGAAACCGTTTATGGATTGCGCATCGGAAACATCCGCAGGCTATAAATAAATCAAAGGACGACAACTGATAAGTCTAAATAGATTGGCCAGGGGGTATAGCTCGGGGTGGCCACAAGGGGCCGCAACTGGAGATTTATCACGCAAAAAGCGGGCGATAATCGAGGTGTAGGGAAATTAAGCTGATTAGGGCGGCAGCGGTTGGAGCAGCCTTGTGACGGAATGCATTTGTTTGTAGCTCTCTAGGGTGGGGAGTTTCATATGGCAAACCTGCACTTTTTGGCAGATAGAGGAAGATAGACACTGATTAGGGGGGAAATTGGCAGCCGCTCACGAGTTCACTGCACGCTCAAACCCATTGAAAGCGGAGTAGAAGCATTAAATGTGGGAGGGAAAAAAAAAGATACAAAGAATGAAGAAAATTAAATTTCAGAAAACCCAAACGGATCCCGGAAGTAAAGATCCGTACACAACAATTCCCGGGCGATAACCGTTAAAACCAGTGAGAAGACTTATTGGTGGAACTCTAATAATGTTCGACTCTCTCTTTCTCTTTCTTTCTCTCTCTCTGTACATCTCTCTCTCTCTCTCGTTTGTCCATTTCAAGCAATATTAATGTAACATGCAATCTTAGTTCTTGTTTGTTCCAATTCCACTTTATGCACGACTGAGAAATTCAACCTTAACGTTTGCGGCTTCAGCATTGTGACAAGGAGTTAGAATTAATATTAAGTGTGAAATAGTTCGATAAGCGCCACAACGCATTTTAAACAAGTGTCAAAGTGTGTATTTATTATAACTCTTCTACGTACTAAAAGACTTCCAGTTTTTTCAGAAAATGGAGATAGAATAAACAAGAAGTGAAGTCTCGAACAGTCACCTCTGTGCGTGCAGCTTATTTTCTGTTCAAGTTTTGGTGAGATCTCACAATTCCTTATTTCTATATTTATTGGCATCCCTAAACTAACTCAGAATCTGTGAAAGGCAAACTTCCTTTTTAAACATTAGTGTATAAACTGTGTAATTAATTCTAGACCATGGGCGTAGCGATCCAGCCTCCTGTCCAAATTCAAATTCTGAAAATTTAAAGAACTTCTTCATTATAGTTTCAGAAATGGTCCCGTGGGTCACTTAGATCAGACGTCCTAGAGCATGAAAGAACAGTAGATGAAGAAATCGTAGAAGGAAGAACAAAGGCATAGATTAGAAATCGCAACAGAGCCCGCAAACCCAGGTTGAAGATGGTAACATGCCAGCGCTATTGAGGGGATTGTAACAAAAAAACAGAGAATGAGTTTGAGTTTGGGTTTTGCGGCGCGTCGGGACAAAAACGGCCACTTTGCGCTTTCCACTGTCTTTCTTGGGTACCCTATTTAGGTTTGATATCGTCAAGGTGCTGACCTTTTAGCCTAAGTCATTTTTTGCACTTCTGAGAAAATCGCAAAAAAACTTATTTAAATTCTTTTGCAATGCAGTCAGACTTAGGCCAAAAAATGACTCTGGGTAAAAGTGGCCATCATCCACGTTGGCTGAAACAACCCCAGAACCAAAATGGCCTACGTCTGTGAATGAGTTAGACCATTACACTTACAGAAATTTTTATTTCCAGGATAATGGCTTGGCACTTTTGAATTATTTTTACATTAATAGATGCACCATGGACAGGGCAATGACGTAACAGGTACATTCTGTTGACTTAGGCCAAAAGGTTAGCACCATGACGATATTCAGAGCTTCATCAATTTTAAGTTTCCCAAGCAGAGGTAAATAGCTCCATTACAACACTATTACACTGGTAAAATTCTCTCAAATTGTCGTGTACAGATATGAAAAGCATTCTGTAAATGTATGCATAACAGTTTAAAAAACAGAAGACAAAGAAACACTTTGAGAAACACCGTACCAGACTATATCATGTTTATCGCCACTCGAGTCACCCTCGTACGTTGAACAATTTGTTCAACGCGCATGGCAACAACATCGCCACTGGCGGAGATAGAAAAGAAAGAAAATAAATAATTTGGTTTCTATCAACCGAGCAGGTTTCTCTAATCTCTGAATTAAATCTGATGAGGACAGTGATGAAACCGCTTGATGAGAAATCAGGTCAAGAGGTTATCAAGTCTTTCATAATGGGAGACGCTGAGGCTTGTCGTGCTTTTGAAGTTGTGTTTTTCTTCTGTTCGCGTTTTTGATGGGTCCTAGAGATGAAACTCGCGGGTTTGATGTGTTTTGAGTAGCTGAGAGGGCGAGATGGACGAGATAATGTGGTGATGTGTTGGACTAGACTAAGTGGGGAGGATGAAATATTTTAACTCTTTTGGTGAGAGAAACTGAAAGTTCACCGGGGGGGGGGGGGGGGGGTTGAAAGAAAAGAGTGGTTTGCATGAAAGAAAGACGAGGCGGAAGGGTTGGGGATTAAGAGAAAAAGAGACAGAAAGAAAGAAAGAGAGAGGAGGAGACAGAGAAAGAGAGAAAAACAGAAAGAGACAAACAGGCTGAGAACAGAGAGAGAGAGAGAGAGAGAGACAGAAAGAGAAAGAGAGAGAGTGACAGAGAGAGAGTGAGAAGAGAGAGAGAGAGAGAGAGAGAGATAGGCAAATAGACATGGAACAGAGAGAAAGAGAGAGAGAGAGAGAAAAATGAGAGAGAAGAGTGAAGAAAGAGAAAGAGAGAGAGAAAGAGAGATCTATGACTTGAAACTCAATGTCATGGCGTCACCATGGAACTAGTCGGTCCATCAAAATCGGCCGGCAATTGCTCACGTTGCCCGATGACCAGGCACGGTTTGTCACGAAACATGCAAAACTAATTTGATAAAAGTCAAAAATTCATGCCAAACTGTAACAATACTTATTAATGACAAAAATATTTTTAGTGTTGATAAATAAAAAAGCCTTTCACTTAAAGGCCACTGGGCGCTTTGTGGCGTGTTTTATTTACGGTACACAAGGCGTTAAAGGGGTTAATGACATTACCACATTTATCTGGCCAGGCATGCTGTATTTCCTGCTCATCTGAGATTAAACGGGTTAAACATCATAAATTTATGTTTCTCTTTGATGTCCACCCCCTTGAGTCTCTTCAAATATTAATACTGTTGTATATTTCAGATTACACGGGTTTTTCAGTGGGCTGGCTTTCTTGATTTCAGATTTCTCCTTCATTACTTTTGGCCATTTCCTTCCATCTTTGTGTTTTCTTCTTCCTCCTCCGTATATTTTAGATGTATATTTTCTTGTCAAGTCTTTTCCCCCTGTCAATCTTGATTCAGCCCCCTATTTCTGGTTTCTTTTAAAAAATGTATCTTTTTCTTTCCCTTGTATTCCATACAATCTATCTATCTATCTATCTATCTATCTATCTATCTATCTATCTATCCATCTGTCTGTCTGTCTGTCTATATAGCTATCGTATCTATCCGTCTAGCCGCCCATCCATCCATCCAGCAATCAATCAATCAATCAATCTCTCAATCAATCAATCAATCAAATCAATCAATCAATCAATCAATCAATCAATCTATCTATCTATCTATCTATCTATCCATCTGTCTGTCTATATAGCTATCGTATCTATCCGTCTAGCTGTCCATCCATCCATCCATCCAACAATCAATCTATCAATCAATCAATCAATCTATCTATCCATCTGTTTGTCTGTCTGTTTATATAGCTATCGTATCTATCCGTCTAGCCATCCATCCATCCATCCATCCAGCAATCAATCAGTCAGTCAGCCAGCCAGCCAGCCAGCCTGCCTGCCTGCCTGCCTATCTATCTATCTATCTGTCGTCCTACATTTTCATTTCTAGATTAGTGTGTGCGTGTTTTTTTTTTTTTTATTATTGTAAAATTCTCTCCCTTCTTACTCAGTTACAGAAAGCCTGTTTCTCATACACCATTATTTATTTATCAAATACTTCCTTATTATACCAAATAAATAATAATAATAATAATAAACTTCTTCCACATTATTTGCCCCCTGCTCACTCCATCTTGTTAACAGCCATTCCGCTGATTTGTCCGTCATGTATGCGCACATAAAAACCACTCACTTTCCCCTGACAAAGCGTGTGCGAGTAATCATATTTAGTCTTTGATATCACCGCACATGTACACATGCTGGCTTCATCATCTCTGTATTGAATTACGTCTCTTATTGTCTGCGGGTTTCCCCACTTAATTTCACGCACTTAAAAGGTGCGCACCTCTTTTTCACCTTTTCCCACGACCAGTCCTCTTCCATGCTTTGCATTATCCCGCCGTGCCACGGAAAAAGCCCGTAAACACCAACCAAGCACCGACTGAAGGAGTTTGTTCCAAAACATACTGTAAAATGACAATATTAGTCCATCTAGGTCCAATGCAAGGGTTAGTTCTATAACATACCTACATCCAACTGGGCTCCGAAACACAGTATTAGGCCAGTCTGGGACCATCAGTCTGAAGGGGTTAGTTCTAAACCATGCCTCTTGTGACGTGGGCATAATACCGAACAAAATGCCTTTAGTTTCATTTTTGCTACTATCATTTCCTAGTCAATGTGCTCTGCCTTTCTATGTGTGTGTGTGTTTTTTTAATCTCTGCCTTTCTATAAGTTTCTTGGTCGTCACAAAAATGAAATTGAAACTGACCATTGTTGGGGGAAGGTAGCATGTTACATATTAAACTGTAGCTGAACAGTGAATGCAATTCAAACTTTCAGGGACACAGTGGCCTGGAGGTAAGGTGCTCGCCTCTCATGCTGAAGGTACCGGGTTCGAATCCCGGTCAGCGCAGGCATGTTGGAACTTTGGCATTTTTCTCATATTTTCCTGTCTGTGATATTATGGTAGGTAGGATTGAGCACCTAGTCTTCTCAGACAAGGACGAAAAACTCGAAGGGCCCATGTGCACGCTGCGCACGTTAAAGATACTTGGCAGTTGAAAACCGTGAAGAGCCAGGCCGTACAAGGCCGCTGCCCGGGAAAAATTCTAAGAGAAACGAATCCCTAGCACAACAAGAAAAACAAAAACAAAAAAAGTAAGGTGCAAATGCCAAGGGCAGCGAAACTTCCTCAAGTAAAGACAAAAACACAATTCAGTTTTTTTCTCCATTCGGCTTTGTACGGTCTCCTAACAATAGGAAATTTGAACCAATAATAAAACGGAAGACAATTTTATTTTTGTATCTTTCGTCTGTAATACTGTTTTTAGCACATACAGTCTTTCTTATAACATAGCAGTATTCCCAAGATAGATATGGAACAAATCCCATTTAAGCAGGCAGAAATGCGCAACGCTTGTGATGTGCAATTTCAGGTGTGCATTTACACCTATGCAACATCTCGTTCCTTCAATGTCTACTTGATCTTCCAAATGTAAGGTAAACATAGCAAATGTAGGTATCAAAAGACTCTTGCCTTTGATGTTCATATGAAAGTATTCTGGGATCGATTCCTGCAAGTCTTGTTGCTTATTATTTTCTATGGCGGGTTAATCGCTCGTTAATGTAGATGTAGAGTATCGATTCCTGACTCTCTTGTTGCTGTTTCTTTTCTGTGACAAGGTAAGGTAAGGCGAAGAATCGATCTCTGACTATCTTGTTGCTCTTACTTACTGTGGCGGGTTTATAGATCATTAACACGCGTGTTTAACCTTTGCTGAAAGACATGAATGTCAAGGAAATGTCTGTATTTTAACCCTCCAGCAATCAGATTACACTAATTTATCCAAAATTCCTCGGAAACGTACAACTGGGCGAAAGCTGTCAAAGAAAAGCACACGTTTAACTAGTCACCACATAAAATTGTTTGTGCTAAAATCTTAAGTTTCAAAATATGGCAGGGGACTCCACGTGAAACTTTCAGTTATGGAATACTGGACATCAGAGACTTACGTCACCAGTAAGTACAGGAAGATTTAAATTATTTTCCCCGCGATATTTTAAAAAAAAGTCGCACAAGGACAGAAAACAAAATTTGTTTAAAAACGGTTTCCTAAAAAGGGATAATTAGATATTGAAAAGGTATAAAAATCCACAGTACAAGGGGTGTTGTTTTAGAACAAGGCGCTTAACTTTTGTCTAGAGACAGTCTTCGTTGGGAATCAGTTGCAACTCTGATGGTGCACTGGCTCAAGACAGCGTTTAGCTCTTTATTTCAGGAGATTCCGCTGCCCTTGGCATTAACTCCTCACTTTTTTTCTTGTTTCTTGTTGTGGCAGGGATTCGTTTTTTTAGAATTTAGCCCGGGCGGCAGCCTTGTATGGCCTGCTCTTCACGATTTCCAACTGCCAGGGTATCTTTACCGTGCGCAACGTGCACACCGGCATTTCCAATTCTTCATCCTCATCCGGGAAGACTAGGTGATGTATCCTACCTCCCACAGAATCAGGGACAGGAAAATATAAGAAAAAAAAACAAAATTCCAACAAGCCTGCACTGACCGGGATTCGAACCCGGTACCTTCGTCATGAAAGGCGGGCACCTTGACTCTAGACCGCCGTTGCCCCAAAATATGGGTCAAGCGTGTTTAGCATCTGTTTTGACCCAGTGCGCGATATCCCTCTTTCCGCTACTACCTGTCTCAAGACGGTTTCAACGCGCCAGAAGTCGTGAGACAGACAGACCTGTTTCAGTCCTCACCACTGCGCCAGGTCCCGTTAAACTCCATAGTCCTTACATTTCACCATTCTCACACTAAAACCGAGGACTTGGCCGAGTGCCCTATCAGATGAAATCATGTGTATTCATTCAGTCAGAAATGCTCCCTAGTCCCGCCACCACTTCAGTGACAACTTTGCTTACGGTTAAAGTTCCTACTGATCTTTTTCTCTCATCTCCTAACGCAAGCGTTAAAAACGCGTTAAAAAAATCCAGTAAAAGTTCAACCTGCTCATACGAACAAAATCCCATATCTTTAGGGCATAAACACACTACACTTTCCACTTCGTCCGGGGGAAATCAAAAACTCGAAGCCTTGAACCAGAAGTTCTCAAAGGGCGATGATAGGCGTATTAAACCCACGAAACAATTCAAACGTAAACTGGCAAGGTGCGCTTCAAACGAAGAAATGAAGGAAAATATGAACATAAAAACGCTGTGAGACACTCGGCGCCAAACTCAAAAACACGCCCTTGCAGTTTCACTTGTGTAAATAACGCGAGACGCCCTTTTCTTGCGCGCTACTCTTACCGCATGTAAAACCGCAATAAAGGAGCGGGGATACCCAATAAAGGCATGCGGTGATTCCCCAGCAAAGGGAGCTTAATCCGATAATTAAAGGGACATAACCACCCCAGGTGGCGGTGCGCTACATCAACGACGACGCGCTCCAGAGACTGTGGACCGGAAAGGGGGGGGGGGGGGGGTGTACAGCTGCATGTCCAAATTGTTAGATACGAGATCCAGTTGTGTTGAATTCTCGCAACAACGATAGATAAAAGAATAGAACAATTTAAAAACACGGAGACCTCTAAGACCTTAATAAAATAAAACAACTAATGAATGGAATGAATGAATGACTGAATGAATGAATGAATGAAGGAAGGAAGGAAAGAAGGAAGGAATGCATGAACGAATTAATAAAAAAAGAAATAAAATAAGTAAATAAACAACACGGCTTAAAATCTTTCCGAAATACAAACTTTCAATATGTTCACTAGACGTAGATGCCATTATTTATTTTGTATTTAGAGGCAGCCCTTGGACCTTCCTAGCAATTTTACAGTATCGCAGGATGAAAATATCGAATTCTATTTGTAATAATAATACAGTACACATTTTTCTGTTAAAATGCACTATCATGCTTGTCTCCATTTACTCCAAGTTCTTTGATTGTTTGTTTATGGGATTGTTTGTTTCGTATGCTCCAAGATTTTATACAGTCGCATTAAAAGTTTAATTTGGTTGAAATAAAATATTTTTCTGTGACTGACGCTTAACAAAAATTTGACAACTTTAATACCAGCACCCGTTCTTTTTCTCCAAATTCTGTGACACACCAGTTTCAAGTTTAACACAAAAGCTAACTTGCAGAAGTTACCCGTAAAGAACTGGACAAGAGCAGTAACAGTAGTAAAAATTTGAAATCCCCGCTAAATAAATGATTAAGACCATGTTTGTCGTCCAGGCTCTCTGTATAATCCACACAACGGCCCTGGCTGGACAGCAGGGAGATAAGGCTTTAATTTGTCCAGATGCAGCACATTCCAGGCAACAGCGGGTGTATGCTCGTGTAACTCGGCGCAATGCGGGTTAACTCACCACAGCCTCCTGCCGTGATGGGGTTTAACCCTCAAAGGATTCATTTCCCGTTCCAGCTTTCATTATCATAGCGATTGTGAATCCTGTCCAAACAACCACCATGTGAAGTAAATCCCCCGAGGGGTTAAGGTTCAAATGAAATGTCCCCGGGGGATGCTGTAGGGGGGGGTTCTATCTGCTAAATGGCCCCGAGGGGCGATTATAGAGATGGTTTGGTAGGTGACTCTGTTTGACGTAAGGGGCTGGATCAAAGGGAAATGAGAGATGAAATAAAGAACAGCCGCAGGGCACTAGACATAGCAGAACGCAGAGCAAAATGCTACAATACAATTTCATTAAGTTAGTGGCGGACTTGTATTTTTGGGACCCTGAAATTTGAACTGTTTTTGGGCCCCTTCGCAACCAGCACCAATAGGGCAAGTCCAAAATTCACTCATTAAATAACAATTTCTTCGGGGCCCCTCGGGCATTAGGGGCATTGAGCCTTAAGCTTCACTGATCTCATAGTAGCCACTGGGTTACACATCGTACTGTCCATTCACGACAAAAATTGACTAGCAAAAATTTAACATTTTGAAAAAATCGGTAAATTCTGGCCCGTTGCTAATAATTATGGACATTAATATTTAACATAATAATTATGACGTGGAATTTGATTCCCAAGGTTTTCAGGTAGATTACAGCACAGATATTTACAGACATCACGGAAGATCGTTAGAAAAGCCAAAATTGGCTGTAAAGTCAAAATCGACCAAAAACAAATATAATACATGTACAAACTCTTCTCAAATCTATCATCATTTAACACGATCGTGCCCCACGGGCGGGCGGGGTGAAGAATAAGGGTGAAATAGTGAGGAAGCTGAATGAAGGTGTATCGTAAACAATACTAGTAAATTGTTAAATCTGGCAAATATTCTTGTTTCACTTGCACTCCCCTGAATTTTAAAATATTTGTATATAAATTGATGGTGAACTGTTTTACGACATACTTTATCAACATCATACCGACAATAAAATTACTAAGCTTTCAAGCTAGAAGAGGAAAAATTTATAGTCGGCAAGATGGGTACTTGTCTTAATCTCCTAACATGACAATTTTAAATTGATTGGAATCTGATCTGACCAATCGGAGACATTAATTTCTCTAGGTCACATGACGCAACGTGACAGTTTGAAATCCTTTTACCACAGTCCAGTAATCTAAACAGCTTCTGAAAGCGTGTGTGACGCTCTAGAAAAACCCGATACTCTTGAAGAAAACCGTTGGGTTCTTTCTGGTCTATTACTCCTGGGACCCATTGAGTTAAGAGATGAAACGAAGAAGGACTGGTCGCGGAGATAACGCAGTGAAGAATCTTCCACGGTCGGGCGGAAATGTGATCTCTTTTCCGGTGAGATGTAAGAAAAATGGGCAGCGGGTACCAAATGGTGTCCAAGATGGGATGGATTGATGAAAGTGTCAGAGCACCAATAAGATTAGGGCATAACAAGGCAGAGTCGTAAGTACTTAACACAGCAGACGACTCATAGGGTTAACTCTTGTGTGCCAATCACCGACATATCGGTTCTTCCGCTGGTCACGTTTGTGCCAATCACGATGTATCAGTGCACAAGAATGCCAGGCTATTTTATTTCTGGAAGAAAGAAAGTGGACTTTCTATGAGTAGATGTTGCTGTAGTTAGTCTTCGTTCATCTCCCCCACTATTTTCTTCCTGTATACGGCAAACATGGCATTATTAATGGCACACAAAGAGTTAAAAGAAAATCAGGCGATACGTGGGGCGAGACATTATTTCAAAATACCCGTCGGAGTGATGAATCCAGAAATACATGTACGAGACTAATTTTAACCCTAGAACTGCCACTAGCAATTTATACCTGCTAATTTTTCAGTATTGTGCTGTCTTAGATAAGGAAACGTTGGCTTTCCAGAAAATGTGTAATATATTTGATAAAAGACGAACCAAAAAAAAGGCATGACTTTGTGTGCCACCCGCCTTGGCCACAAAGAGCAACCTTTAAAACACACACACATTTACACATTCATAGCAAAAATTAATGAATAATTTTACCCGTTAACCCCTGCCAACTTTTCTCAACAGCCACAGCTGGTAGGCGGATAAAAATATCCTATCAAAGACATAACATATCCCTCGTAAAACAGATTAAACATACACACAAACAAACAAACAACTTCTCAACACTGGCTTAGGGCAATGGGATAAAAATTCATCACTTGGCTGGAATCCACGAAAGAATAATCAGATTAGTGCTGAGGGTGTGAAAGTGACAAGGGGGACAACTCTCAAATGTAATGCAGGTGTGCCGGGGTAAATTGAAGTAGTCGTTCTTTTTTAGGCAGCGTTATATCCCGCTACCAATCTTACACTAGTTAGTGTTGGATATCTCTGCCCGCTACTTACGAATACTTGTCAACAATAGAGCTGAAGAAGACTGATGGCGGGAGATAACTAATTTGTTAGTGAGTGATTCCACAGTACATACGTCGTACTGACTGGCAGTTACCTAAGTGCGTTTACTAATACGGGAAAGGGAGATTAGTTGCGAAGGGGGAAGTAACTAGCCAGATAAAAGGTAGAAAATAAGCGGAGAGAAATGACTGCTTTGATTCAAAGAGAGAGAGAGAGAGAGAGAGAGAGAGAGAGAGAGAGAGAGAGAGAGAGAGAGAGAGAGAGAGAGAGTGAGAGAGAGAGAGAGAGAGATGGGAGAGAGAGAGAGAGAGAGAGATGGGAGAGAAAAAGAGATAGACGAGAGCTAAGAAAGAGCGAGAGAGAGAGAGAGAGATATGGGAGAGAAAAGAGAGAGAGAGAGAGAGTCTGGAGAAAGGAAGATGACCCGGTAACAGTGACGTTGTGCCGTGGAAAAGCAAGACGACAGACAGAGAATATAATAGAACAATAGGAGAAAAAGAAGAAGATCTTATCTGAAACGCCCACCAACCATCCGCCAAGGAAAGACGAAAGAGTAAAAAAAAAAAAAGACAGAATAAACAAACAAAACAAAGGAGATTTTCGCAAAGAACATATAAAAATAAGTATACTGTGATTCAGAGAATCTAGCCAGAGTTCTAACTATACCCAACAGCTGCCCACGATATGAAAGACACCGTTCACACGAACGCACGGTGCATTCTGTCGGCCCCATGGCTGTACCTACGCCAGTCTTATCGATACAGCCATGTAGAGAAATGTCAAAATACTGCTCCCACATACAATATCACTCCCTCCCCCTCCCCCTTTTCCCCCACATACAGATCCGCCAAAAGCACCCGCTTTCTGAGTCAGATATACATAAAACCATCAACACTTCCGGTACAGGCGGGCAAGCGCGCCACCTTGTGAAACCAAGATGGCGCCCAGGGGACCGAGATAACCCGGATAAGACTTGCCTTTTACCCGGATCGGTTTCCGAATTGTTTTACCAATTTTTTCCCCCAAGCTCGCTGTGGGAAATACACAAGTTGGAAAGTAAATACTCTGGACAGGATTTGCGGCTGTTCGACGCGATAGCAGTTGGTAAAACATCCCTCCCCTTCCCCCGGGTGTACCTAAAGCTGGCGGCGGGAGCAATGTTCTAGAAATATTCGTACACAGTGGCAGGAAATACTTTTGTTTTCTTCTGTGGTATAACAGTGAGTGTTGGATATTGCTACAAATGCCAAGACGGTGTTGCCAGACGAAGGATCCAGCCAAACGAATTTACATTAATTTACTCGTGATTATTTTTTGCTTTTTTTTTTCCCCTCTTCTTCTTTCTCGTCTTTAAGATATCAAGGGCCGTGTAGTAACTGTTGTGACTCAACTTTAATTTTTTTTATTGAGATATTTGACATGCTTCTAGCCTACCACCTGACTGACAGCACGTTGAGTTATTAGTTGGCTGTTAAACTCTGGAGACTAAAGGTTAGATACGTTTTCAAAAAAATATATCTAACGGAAGAAATTCATTTCTTATATAACACGAAGGCGGAAAATGAAGACGTGTACTATCAGTTCAAACAGCACCAGCAACAATATAGAGCAATGATCTCAGTCTCTTGCTATATATCAGTGCCAAAAACAAAACTCTCTCATTGCATTGTACAATTTAGTACGTGAGAATGTGCTGACCAGCCCCACGTTATGATTGTGACCAAGAAAAAAAAAATTAAACAGAAAGACATACTGTATGTTGAATAAATAAACCTTCTGTTTATTGCAGAACGGTATTCCATATCCAGGTCAAAGATAAAGCACCCTTTCCGGCGTCCGTGATGAATCTGCCTTCATCTAAAATCAGCCATCCCATCCATATTTCAAACACTGACCCTGTTGTGTTTCCATAATGCGAGTTCTTTGTGCCGGTTGTCATAAAAACTTTTATCTCCGTGTTACAAATTTCGCAGCAATCAACAAAAGTGAAAGGGGTTTCGGTGTGTGTGTTTATGTGGAATCCGCATCACCTCGGCGGCAGGAAACGGTCAAAAGTAACTTTGAAGTGGAAAAACGGATGAATTTTCCAGAACCTGGACAATCGTAAATTTTCCATAAAAATGGCTAAAAAAAAAAAAAAAGTATGGAAACCCGCAGTAATCATGTTTGCTGGTGGTCTGTTATGTGTCGTTTTCCATAAACCCTTTAAAAAGAGCAAAATATGGAAACCCGTAATAATCATGTTTTACTGGGAGGGGTCTATAATGCCTCTCTTTGAAGCGTACACCGACTTGGTTGAGTTGTGTTGTTCATGGCCTGTCATAACTCAATCTACGCTCTTTCTTTTCAAGCCAAGAGCCTACTGGGGAAAACGCAAACCTAATTTGTGTGGAAGTGGCAAAATTGCAATGTTCAAAGCGCAAAAATTTGAGTTACGCAGGACCCTCCACTGTGACAATTTGAAAACGAAATGGGGCTGATGAGAGTTTTATGTGGCAAATCCCTGGATGTTCATTGGACTGTAAACTTTACGCAATAAAATGGCGTAAAGGCGTAAACAAAACAGGTATAATAAATTTTTATGCTCAGAAAACGCCTGTTTTACACAGAGCAAGACAATATACGAGTCTTTATCTGTGTAAAAATCTTTGGGTGTCTGACAAAAATCTTGCAGTGGAACGTTTTGTCGGTTGCTTCATTTTCCACGTGACGGGTTAGTGAACTAACAAGATCTTAGCGCCCGCACACGGCGCGAAGTTGTTTAAGTTTGCAGGCGAATCATTTGACAACTTTTTTTCTTCTCCCTTCAACCACCCCCTCCCCCCCCCCCCCCACAAACACACACACAAAAATACAAAAGCTCCTGAAATCTGCTTGGGAAAATGCACAGCTTACACTTAGGTACAATTTGTATTTGTATTTGTATACTTCTTTAATCCCATTTGGAAATTATGTGCCTTTATGACATTGGAGCCCAGTTACAACTGGAGCAGGCACGTCGTCGCTACAGTGAAACAGCGTGCTGTTTCGAACTGTTTCAAAGGTGTTAATACAGAACAACTAAGAAAAATGTCAGAAATTCAGATATTACAACAATTTCCTAGATTTTTCTTTAATCCTCTGCTCACCGGTCTTCCATATTTAAAACGCTTCTTCTGGAGCCCAGTTTTCTATTTTTGGCATACTTCATAGTTATGAAGAGATATTTATAGGTGATAAAAATATTCATATTTTTGTATTTGTCGCACTTTTTAAAATCAGTTTTGCATATTTGGAAAGATTACAATGAAGGCATTATAATAAAACTGCTCATTATTGCAAAAACAACAAAACAACAACAACAGATTTTTACATCAAGATCTGCATCTCCTAAAGTGAAATACTCATACCTTTCTGAATTTTTATATTACCGTTTTGCAAAATTTCACGTTACAATACTAACATAATATAGAAATTAACTTCATTGACTTTGAGCTATTCATAGTGGATATCTCATAACACCCACTGTTGACATTAATGCGTCCATAGCCCTCAGATAAAACTACACGCATAAAGTCTTAATTTCCTCTCAAAATTAATTAATGTACTATCTATGATTCATCTTTAATCGTAATGTTAATCTCGATTTCTTGTTTATTTTTTGATGTTTCATTCTTTTTAATCGTGCATTTTCGCTTTCAGGCAAGAACAGTGCCAATTCTCGTACATGTATTAATAATTATGTCTCGCTGTGAGAAAAATTTAGCCTCATTTTTAAAAAATCGCCCCAAACATCCAAGGGAATTCTGGGAGATTTTTTTTTATGAAAGGGCGTAATCCAGTGGGTTCTCAACCTTTTTCAGGTAATCGCCCCCTTTAAGCTGGCTTTCCTTGTGTACGGAACCGGGAAACCGAAACAGAAACGTCAAAAGTCCATCAAGTAGTATAAAGAAAGAGTTGTTTCCACGTGTACGGAAACGGCGTTCACGTACAAATGAACGTATTCTTTCTATTTCACTGCTTGAAGTCTTTTTGACCTTTTTGTTGCCGTCTACATTTTCTGTAGACATGAAAACCCAGCTTTAGGCTCCAAATTTTCTTTCAACTCCCCCCCCCCCCGAAAAAAAATTTAAAAGCCTCTTCCACCGATATTCCTACTCAAACACAAGAGATACATTTCACAGGAAGACAGACTGCAAAATTTATGATGTTCCGGTTTTCAAAGTTTTATTCACACAGCAATGATCATTCATCATAAAAAAGAAATCATAAATTTTCTCTATCAAATGCAACTTATAAGTACTTTTCTATTCATAAAACCCACCCAGGTGTACGTGTGCTGCAGCTGCTGAACAAAATTTGGCGAACTGTTAAGTTTTTGAAAGCTTTATTCATGGTGATAGACGCGTTGATTATTCATGGTAAAACAGAAAGCATAGTCTATCAAATGCACTGGGAAAATAGGCCTTTTTCTGTTAATAAAACTCACCTAAGCGTGCTGTTGAACACGTCATTGGCATCTATGTATTTCCCCCCAAATCCTCCCCACCCCCTTCATCGTTTTCGCCCCCCCCCTCTGGAAATCATAATCGCCCCTTCCCCGGGGGCGGCAGGGAGAGGAGGGGGGGGGGGGTATTGCCCATGTTGAGAACCGCTGGTGTAATCAATGGTTAACTGGTGCCCTGATGACGGTGGGGGATAATACCCTGGCGGCAGCTGCTGGCTCTTACATTCTGGCTGTTTTGATGGGTCAAAAGTCTTTGTGACATGCAAACAAAAACAGCAACAACAACAATTATTAACCCCTCCAGCTCCCCCCCCCCCCCCCCCCCACGGTTCCATCCTCATGCCCTGATGACGAGGGATAACCCCCTGGCAGCGGCTAGCTCTGTATTCTGGCTGCTACGATGAGATCAAAAGTCCTCCTGACATGCAAACAAAAACTGCAACTACAACAATTACCCCCCCCCCCCTTCTTCCAACTGTTATATCCTCATGCCCTGATAACGTTGGGATAAAGCTCTGGCAGCGGCCACTCCTCGATTCTGCCCGTTTTGCTGTCTCAAATATCTTTCTGACATGCAACAACAACAACAACAGCAACAACGAACGACAACTACAACAACCCCGTGGTTCTATCCATCCTCAACTTCACAACAGCCCCCATCCCAGACCCCCTTCCTACTTCTGGGTTCCAACTGTTATAATCGGTCGAAAGTCTTTGTGACATACACTCAAAAACAACAACAAGTACTAAAACTTCACGGATCTATCCAGCCTCATTTACCCCCCCCCCCCCTCCCCCTTCCAACTTCCAGATTGCTACTGTTGTGATCTGTCGAAAGTCTTTATAGCATACAATCAACAATTACAACAGAAACAATGACTACAACCCTAAGGTCCATCCATCCTCACTCACCCCCCCCTCCCCCCTTTCTGACTGCTGTGATCCGCCGAGAGTCTTTGTGACATCAATTTATTACAACCCCCTCCCCCCCCCGATCACGGTTCCACACCCCCCCCCCCCCAAGATTATCTGAGGAAAATTTTCAGAAGTCATTCCAATTTTTTTTTAAAAAACAACGCCGCTAATTATCAGAATACTTTTTTTTTTCTTTTAAGTTATGAAATTACGGGAAAATAATGTGGCAGAAGAAAAAAAAATGGTTACTGATATCGCCTTCAAATCCCAGAAGGAGGACCAAAAAGAAGTAGGGCTATACACACATAAGCATATGAGAGAGAGAGAGAGAGAGAGAGAGAGAGAGAGAGAGAGAGAGAGAGAGAGAGAGAGAGAGAGAGAGAGAGAGAGAGAGAGACAGACAGACAGACAGACAGAGTATAATAGTACAGAAAAACACCATTCAGGGTAAATGAGCTATCACCCCGCCCTCCACCCTCCGAACCAAAAAAGAAGAGTTATACATACATAGAGAGAGAGAGAGAGAGAGAGAGAGAGAGAAAGAGAGAGAGAAAGAGAGAGAGAAAGACAGACAGACAGAAAACACACACAAAGAAGACAGACAGAGAGATAATAAAATATAATAATAGAGAAAAAAATAATTTCAAGATATAATCTGAACTTTCACCCCCCCCCCCTCCCCAACCCCTTGCACCTTTTCCAAAATCACCAGTAAAATGATACTGACTGCATAAAGACATCAGCTGTTATCGCAAAAAGCCCAGAGCTTTATGATCAAAGCTCAAATTACCGAGCAAACATAACTCGTAATCTTTTTAACGAACACTTCCCCAACATTGATCAGATAAGCTCCCGTTCTTCCTCTTTCTTTTTTTTTTTTCTCTATTATTTTCGCTAGACACGATCACGTAATTAATATCATAATTTCTCTTGCCATGTATGAATTGTCTCCCCCCTGTTGTACAGGATCTGAATTGCAAACTGGTCCCAGCGGCGTCTGGCTGGCGCCCGCCGATCAGAGATAGGATAAAAGTCCCCTTGTAACTAGCGCTACGGTGCCTTTAGTTTACATAATTACGGGACAAAACATATCTTGCTCTAGTCATATTCCCCCTCCTCGCTCCAATAATTTTATCATTTCGGCTTTGCGTTTATTCTTTCAACGATTGAAAAGTGTTTTTTTTTTTTTTTTACTTTCAGGCTGTATCAACGTGAATGACATTGCGCCCCCTTAAAATGACAAGGCTCTTGCTTCACGTTTTGGCTGGACTGAATTATACACTACACAACACTTCTACAGGCTTTCTCCATTACGTCAAAGTATCACGCGAATTCGGTGTGTAATTTGTAAGTATTGCTAAAAAGGAAAGGAAAAAGGTCGTATCTCTAAAAGCTATGAGCTCATGAAACCTAAATCGTCAATTTCTCAAAAATTGATGGAAGGGAGTTAGAAATTTGACATTGTCAGGGGACGATCGGGCCATTTATAAATGTAGAGTCTCCTTCATACCGCTTTGAAAATTTATAATTTGTTGGGAAGTTATCACTCTCTGAGTAATGACATAATATGATAAAATTGATATCGTATAATATAACTCTGTGCTTTTCGAAGTACTGGGAATGAATTCTCAACTTTCTGAATATACACTTTCTGTTAGCTATACAAATTCATTTGAGTGCAAATTCCAACGTTTTATCTATTATTATTATTATTATTATTATTGATATTCCTCTTCAGCCTTATACTTGACGACGAACATATAGTAAATATGTTGGTGTCCCAGCATACGCGTAGACTGGCCTGTCTATATGCTCGGCTCCTAGGAACAAAGAGGTGCAACATGCCTTGTAAAATGATTAGACCACGAAAAACTTGAACCATGTATCTCAATTCTAAATATCGGCCACTAAAACCTTCTTACCAAAGCGACTTTCAATTGCCAGATTTTAACTGGTTTTATTTGACAGAACTTCCCATAAAAGTATTTTTTTGTGTGTGTTAATCTGGCTCAGTAAGGGCCATTCGAAAAGTCAGTCTTCACTCTATCCGATTCTGAAGACATTCTTAACAATACGGGTAAGATCTGATTTTCTGAAGGATTCCAAGACTAATGTAACAGTCTTCATTCTATCCAATTAAAAGACACTTTTCCCAACACTGGTAGGACTTGATTTTCTGAAGGACTTGGGCAAAAAAAAAATTAAAAAATGCAGTCCTAATTCTGTCGGGATTCTAAAAACATATTTAACAATGGTGGCAAAGATATGGCCTTCAAAGGGGTAGGGGCTATTCAAAAATACAGCCCTCATTCTATATTAGCAACAATGGTAGGAAATGATTTTCTCAAGGGCAGGGACTATCAAAAATTGCAGTCTTCATTCTGTCCGATTCTGGGCACTTTTAACCACAGGCCTGGTAGGAAATGATTCTCTGAAGAGTAATAATACGCAGCCAGTGTTGGAGAGAGGACAATGACCTAAATCACTTCCGCATGGCAATGTTATTGGAAACGCTAATCTATCACAGTTGTAGGCCACAGTGCAAGACTGCAGAGTTGGTTGGTATGTGTACAGAAAACATAGGCTCAGTGGCCGTGTATTGACCAAACTGTCGGTAGCCATCAGTGGGGATACCATCTCATGTTCGGCTAGTCTGTTGATGGAACATGCGCTCTGTGGTTATACTGTTGATTGCCGGAGTTAATGCTGCATTTGGGCTTAGCATGGTGGAAAACACATGGAGGGAAAGAGAGAAGGAGAGAAGGAAATTGGGAAGGGACAAAAACAAATCAAAAACAAGAGGAGAGAGAGAGAGAGAGAGTAAGTGACAGAGAAAGAGAGAGAGTAAGTGAGAGAGAGAGAGAGTGAGACTAGGGAGAACGACAAACAAACAAGAAGAGGGAGAGAGAGAAAGACAGAGAGAGAGAGAGAGAGAGAGAGAGAGAGAGAGAGAGAGGGGGGGGGTACGGGGAGAGGCGGGGGAAGGAGAGACGGCGAGAGAAAAAAAAAGACAAGAGTGAGAGGACAGAGACAAAGAAAGGAGAGAGAGAGAGGACTGACAAACAGATAGGAAGACAGAGAGAAAGAAAGAGATACAGAAAGAGAGGGGGAGAAAACACTAGACTAAGTGCAGACTGACAAACAGACCGGCAGAGAGAGAGAGAGAGAGAGAGAGAGAGAGAGAGAGAGAGAGAAAGAGACAGACAGACAGACCGACAGAGAGAGAGAGAAAGCGAGAGAGACGCCCTTGTCAATACAATGGTTTGTACAACGAATTCTAATTCTCCATTCATGCCAGAGGCCAAGAACTCCGCTCAAACCGGATATCAAATAAAATGCGTGAAGGACATTATAAACGATCAAAGTGTGAAACGAAATCCTGGAGTAGAAAGTAAACGATATCAGTCAAATAAAGCATAATCATGAGAGACAACTGCAATCAGACCGGGAGAAGGGCGATAAATCTGCTCACTTAAAATGTCTGTACACAGAACTGGATCCGACAACCGTGTAAAAATCAAAATCGCTGAACAGGAAAAGGAAAGCTTAAAACAAACACACGATCAAAGACTGACAAAATTTAAGTGAAATGCAAAAAACGTTCACAAATGGCTGAGCTGCGTAAATACAGTTGAGAACCCGCACAGGAAACTGCTAGTTTTAACACTAAAGTCAAGGAAATAGACATTTAACTACATTATGCCTTCTCTAATCAATAGTGAAAAGGCGCTAAACAGGATGAATTTTTAGCTGAATCTCTAAGGATTAAAAACGCATGCGTATAAACTACGAATCAGTAACGCCCAGTGTACATCCGGTCTCTTCTGCAAGACTGAACCTCGCAAAACAGCAAAAAAGCTCGGGTGTTATACGGTTCTTTAAGCCTAAACAAACCGTACTTAACAAGCTTTCTCATACTTCTTCACTGCCGTGTTCTGGCAAAACTCTGGCTATGCTCAAAATTGAATGTTACAGGAAACACACGAAAATAATTTCGCTTTGGCCTCCGGGTTTCTTACTGAATGTTGTTAGAGGAACGTAGTCTAATCAAAGACACTAGAAACGATAAGATGAGACATTCTTTCTAATCGACACACCAAAACAACCTTTGAGAATTTTACCAATGTAATAAAATTTAAACGGAACTTTTTAAATTCTATTTGAGAAATTCAAAGTGATGAAGCTGTGAATACCAAACATAAAAATTGGGTACGCTAGAAAGACGATGAAATACGCAAAGTGGCCGTTACCATGCCGACGCGCCGAAAAAGCCAAACTGAAACTCAAACTACAACCTAAATAGAGAGAAAGGGTACATTTTATTCTATTAAATGCTTTATGTTAAAAAGTGAAAATGACCCTAATTGGCGTATACAGACTTCTGTCGCAACACGGTAATCCACTCGTGGTTCGGGAAATGATATTATGAAAAACAACAGCAACAACAACCAAAAAAAGAAAAATTTTAAAAAAATAAAAGGTTTGATATCTGGGCTTCAACTTTCCGGTTAGACATGCAAGCATGCTGGGAGATATGGTGGCAATAATTTGAAATCTGACCACAGTAAACAATCCGGAACGAAATTCTGAGTGCAGTTCGCCCCCGGCTCAGGAAGCCGAACATAACGTATAATATAGACACAACTGAATTGCAGCTTCTCCAGTGAAGAACTTCTCCGCCCGAGGGCAGCTCTCAAGACAACAAATGGCCGAGGCTTTATTCTGTCGGTATACAAAATGTATTCAAAGCTAAATTTCAAAACAGGAATATTGTATAGAACTATTTGGATTTCTAACACCCGCTGTTGAAGTTGAATGAACATTTGGGCAAAGATCTCCGATTGTGTGTTAAATACACGTCTGGCAAATTCAATACCCATGCATGTTTCTGCTGGCATACTCGTGTTTGTGAATATGAGTTTAGTTTTTCAGCATCACCGAGGAAGAATCGAGGGTTTTTGTTTTGTTTTTTTTTCCCCTCGCGGGGAAGGGGTTGCAGGCTTTTAAATTTAACATTTGTTTCGCTACAAAAGAAGCCAAAAATATGTGTAAGTGTTAGGACAACAAAACAGGGAACTTAACTAAGGCCTGAAGCAGAATTTAATAGTGGGCGTATCAACATGCCAAATGCAGATTTTGCCGTGTAAGCATAGGGTGTATGAAAGGAGTGACTGAATGGGGAAAGGAGTCGTTGTGGATAGATGAGCCGACATGCACTGTTTCTCAAGTCATATTTACTAGGAACAAAATGGTCCTCATAATTATGCACAGACATGTAGATAGAATCACTTGCAAGATTACACATCGCCACCTTAGATACTGTTTGTTCTAACTCCGCTTTATGCATAACTGAGAACATCTGCTTTTTCAGTGTTGTGATAAGGCGTTATAACAAATAGGAACTGTGAAACAGCTTTATAAGTGCCACAGCGCCTTTCAAAACAAAATTTAATGCTTAAGTTGTTTCTTTTTTCAGAAAATGGAGAAGGAACAAAACAAGAACTAAGGTTGCTACTGGTATTCGCCTGGGAAAAGGAAAAAGAAAAAAAGAAAGATACTTGGGCATGGACATTTTTACAGCTGCCTTGTCATCTGGAATGAAAGTCTGCCTAGTTCTAGTTTCATTACACGGCAACTTGCAACGCCAATTTAAGTAAAAACGTTCTCCTGTATTTGGTCTGGTTTAGTGGACCGAGTGATGAGACTAAAGACGGTGTGCATAAGGCGTCCTGAGATTGAGGCCTAATTAAATTTAACTAACAGCCTTTCGCTGATACTCGTAAAGAAAACAAAGATCTTTGCCGCGTCTAATTAAACTATCTCGTTCCTGAGTAATCCGTGATCAAAGTATGATATCCACTGGATGCATGGATCGGCATTAATATGTGGTGTGCATGCTCAATTTGACACGCTTACAGATTCCAAAATCCTAATGCAAACAGAACAAAATTAGGGCATCAAACAACCTGTAAGCTTTTAACTTGATCTCTTTTCATCGTTAATTGTTTTTATTATCAATTTCTATCAGTTTACACTCGCAA
The DNA here is from genome assembly GCA_963931925.1 of Onchidella celtica. NCBI lineage: Eukaryota > Metazoa > Mollusca > Gastropoda > Systellommatophora > Onchidiidae > Onchidella > Onchidella celtica. The sequence goes on along the minus strand of OZ007581.1, from coordinate 27,535,816 downwards.
GCACGTAAAAATTGAAACATTCCATTAAAATCAAAACAATGGGAAGCGAACCTTTTCGGATTTGAACTCTGAGAAAAAACAACAACAACAAAAAACGCAGAACCAAAATTCACATTCTACTGGGGCAATCAGTGGCCGTAAAAAATAAGGTTTTTTTGTTTTTTTTTTAAATGACCGCTGTTAATTTCACTGTACAAGCTGCTCTACAGTTCCACAAGCTGGTGTGTTTGTGGATTCGTGTGTTAATGCGCGAGACCAGACTGTCTTGAGTCCAAGGGCCTACAGTCGAAGCGTTGACTCCAGCAAATCTGAAGAATTTAACGAATTTGAATTATAAAGACGCTCATTTTTGACTCGTGAAGATTTCATTACCGCCCAACTTTACTAGCATAAACGTGAATATTCGAAAGTCATGGAAAAGTCATGTATTGTGCTCTTAGTTCTCACTTGTTCCAACTCCACTTTCTGCACAACTGAGAAATTCCAAGTTAAACGTCTGAAACTTTAGTATTATAATAAGAAGTAAGAATAAATCGGGGCTGTGAAAGAGCTTGATAAATGCCACCATGCATTTTCAACAAGTGTTAAAATGTGCATTTGTCATGCCTCTTCTACATACTAAAAGATCTCCAGTTTTTTTTTCAGATTATGGAGATAGAACAAACAATAAATAAGATCCGGATTTCTTGTGCTCTCCTTACGCCTTCACTGTGAAGAGCACATAGGTGTCAGGTGTTTCGTTTCATCTCTACAATAGACACCATCTGTTGTACTAGACACTCTTCAAGACACTTTTCATTCGAACATGAACCTTTCATTTTCTGAGCATGAGCTCTTCAGTTTGAACTTTTCATTCTTCTATTGAGCACTGAGGCGTTTCTTTGCTCACCCCTTCTCTTGTTTTGTTCTATAGGTAGTGTTCTTTGAGACTTATAAATAGGTAGCTAGAAAGACATGTACACAGACAGATAGATTGATAAATAGAAAGCCGGGGGTATGATCGGGCGGACAGAACTGATGAACCGACACACGTGTACATATTATATGATGCAGATGCTAGATAGACAGACAGACAGACAGACAGATAGATAGATAGATAGATAGATAGATAGATAGATAGATAGATAGAAAGATGGTGGCTGGCTGGATGGTCCGATGAATGGACGGACGGACGGCTGGGCGGATAGATGAACGATGGACAGTCAGATAGATAGATAGACAGACAGACAAACAGAAAGATAGATAGATAGACAGACAGACAAACAGAAAGATAGATAGATAGACAGACAGACAAACAGAAAGAAAGATAGATAGATAGATAGACAGACAGACAGATGTAGATAGATAGATAGATAGATTACAATAAAAGAATGGCAGAAAAGGGACAACGTTAACCCATCTACCCCCTAAACCACTCGCCTCAAGCCTTTACGACTCTGTACCCAGGGTAACCTCTCTATTCCCTTGGCACATAACCACGTCTCACTCCCAACACTTCTATAACCACATTTCACTCACTCACATTGTATTTCGCGTCTACCATTAAATAAAATGCACCCAATGTGCACTTACGAAAGTGACAGCCCTCGCCGTTCATACTCGTTCAAATTCACGGCTTATCTCCCTAACATCACGAGTGTCTATCTCGACCAATAAAGAAGTTACACGTTACGAGGTGGCGTTAAATCTCTCCGGCGTTTGTTGACGGCTGTGCTCTATTAACAAACCTGTCTCGGCGCGTGAGACAAGAAAAAAAGAAAACTTGAATTACAACGATTTAAAAACAGGACAACATTTATTTTTACAGACACGGCCACTTTTCTGTCTTTTGTGTGTGTGTATGTGTATGTCTGCAAAACTCATTGGATTGAGTATGTTGAATGTTGCCTTCCATTCTCTTTGTCAAGGAACGAGTGAATGAGAGAGAGAAAGAGAGAAACAGATAGACAGAGCGAGAAAGAGTGAACGAGAGAGTTTCCCAGCCCTTTAGAAAAAAACAACAACCATCCCCTAACTTTCTCTCACTTTTTAAAACCTAGGTGTTTGAATCAACATAATTATATAAGTACATGTACACGGATTGGTAATTGTGATGAGTACATTTTGCTTGCAAACTAAACACATTCATATTTTTGACCTCATCGATAAGCTCATATTTTGCACATTATGACTGTCCTGTGCTGACTCGTTCTAAAATCCATACTCAGATCTTGAAAAGGAGGAAGAAATGAAAAAGAATCTGACACGCATACAGAGTTGGTATGTAGTCACCGAGTAATGTATTTTCAAACTCAGGTGTCATTTTGTTGCTCAACGGTGAGTTAAATTGCCCAAGGTGCACACTTGGTGCGCACAGCATGGCCCGGGTATCAACACCCATCTAGGTGCGTCATAGTGCCAAAACATTCAATGTTTGCCCACACGTGCGCTTTGCGATATGAGCCAGGATAGAAGACCGTGAGTTTGCCTACTGATCTAGCTAGAAAACGTCCCGACCGATTCAGATCGCGCACTGAGTCTCGTCTGTGTTGTGTCGACTTGCGTGTGAGATCTGGACTGCGGACCTCGCGCACTGGAGAGACCAAAACAAGGCCGTCTCATTAGATGGGTGCGGTCAAATTGCGGAACCAAAATATGATCAATTTGCGGGACCGGAGTCAAAACAGAGACAAAGACAGACTTGGATCAGTGTGCCCCCAGGCTCAGAAGGTAAAATGGTCGCTGTGAGAAACCTCACTGACTTAAGCAATTCGTGACTTTTTTCTGTTAAGCACCTATAGCAGAACCAGTGTAAAAACTGAAAAATGATATTAAAAGTTCTATTGGGAAATGCACTTTGTAAAAAGACCAGCTTCATTTTAAAGTCGCAGGCAGGCTGGTGGTGTGGTGTATTCTGCCACCACTAATTTAAGCTCTATTTACGTACTTACCAAATTTAACTCGGGCTAAAAAATGTCTTTGAAAAATAATGTCTGGACCAAGGACAAAGAACGCGGTTTTGGGTGAAGGAAGATGGGGGGTGGGTCGAGGGAGAGGTAACGATGATTAACCCGCTGGAGTCCAGACACACAGTGTCTTAACTTCCCACCCAAAAAAATGTTAACTGATTTAAAATTGTCAAATAAAAATGCGGAGCTATAAATATTTACCACGATAAAATATTTCCTAACAAATTACATAAATGCTCTGAAAATAGAACTCTGGCACCAGGTGGCGTGTTTCAAATGTTTGTGTGAGCACTGCTGGAGACCAGTGGGTTAAAACGGTGGCGGCCAAAGGGTTAAAGAGAATATGGTGATAAAATTAACAATGGTCTGACTTGTCAGCATCACCACATAGAAACAACGAGACGTTCGCGAGGGCCCCGAAAGTTCCAAATTCCCGGAGTTTCTACCACCCACACGGACACGTTTAAACTAAACAACTTTCCAAATATTGCGCATACTTTCTTACTATATGCGATGGAAAAATTACGCGCCTCACAAGCTTTGATGTTACATTCAGAGCCGGTTTGGTATTTGTGCCAAAGTGCAGTCAAGTTGCTGTAACGAGCACTGAGAATGCCAGTAACGTCAAGGGAACAATACTCGGCACTCTGTGCAGAAAACTGGATAATAGTGCTGGTGTGCTCCAGAAAATGACCGCATGCCTTAAAAAATAAAAATTTCAAAGGAGATACGTTTCGCATTTGCTACGAGCCTTATATATTCTCCGTTCATCTTCGGTTTGGTCATGACCTTCTGAACTATTACTCGCACGAAAGTATATCCCAGATAGAGAGGTATAACACATCTCATTCTCTAAACAAAATATTATTTTTAAAAAAAACAACATACACACAAAGAGAAAATCTGTGGGGTCGCAGCACAGCTTGAAGCAAAGTCAAAATGTGGCAAAAGTAAAAAGTTGAATAACATAGCAAAGCCACGCACAAGAAATAATATAGAAACGACACAATCAAACGCAAAGGAAAAGCAAAGACCAATCCAAGCTTTTGGTCTGTTAACCTTCATCAGTTTTTTTTATTTTTGTTTGTCGAATTTTCGACTTTGTTACATTTTTCTTTCTGGACGAAGGTCAGTAGACCGAAAGCTTGATTTGTCTTTCATTTTCCTTTGTGTTTGATTGTGTCGTTTCTGCATTATTTCTTACGCCAGGCCTAGCTACATGCAACATTTTCTTTTTGACATATTTTAACTCCTTCTATAGAATAACACCCAAAAGTGAATTAGTCCAAGATTGGCACTTGCGGTGTTTTCCCGTAGCAAGACAGAATACAACGACAGTTTCGCAGAACTTCTAAATGTCACACTGAACAAGGTACTACACTATTAGCTATTCAGGAAGAAAGAGAGATTAGTTAAAGAAGATAAAGGCGAAGGATGCAATTGCCTGCATGAGTGATATTTGAAAGGACGAGCTCGTAAAAAACAAGGAGAAGTACTCCTGCTACAGATCCTGCACATTCCAGTCTAGTTGTGTAATGAGTTAATATGAGATGGCCGGCTCCGCGTGTGGCATTTCTCCAGGAAAGAGAAAGAATGCTGTAGGAAAGACACATTGGCGAATCCTTACGATGTTTATCAAATTGATGGTAGGTCGCGACAGAATGTAAACAATATTCAAGTGAGCAGCTTGGGAACAATGGCGGGTGCAGTATGGGGGGAAACCGCAGTGTTTATTTGAATCATTTGGCGTCTGTTGTTTCATATTTAAAACGCACCACTTATGCCCGATATTTCCGAGGCGTATTCTAATTTATAAAATCAGGAATTTTGTTTATCAATGAAACAAATAGACTATACAACAAATACCAGAGTCAATGTACATGAAATGGCATAGTGTAAACCTAAAAAGGATATTCTGCAAAAACCCAGTTGAGGTAAACGTTCATATACAATCATGGAATAGACACCAAGTGAGAAATATATTACAATGATGGGCCATTAAAGAGAAAGAAATCTGGCACAACACATCTCTAGAAATGGTATAACATATTATTAATAAAACAGAAAAGAAAAACCATGATTCATACTATAACCAAAGATACATGTACTAGAAACGACAAGATGAGACGCCGTCTTCTTCGCATCACTAAAAAGGCCGTGCACACAATTTGCGCGCTGATCGGGGGCGGGACCCATTGCGCATAGTATGAAAAGAATGCTTGATATAATGGTAAATTTATGATGCAAAATTGTGACAGTGCTTCTGCCACTAAAGAAAACAAAAAAATAAACAGTTTTCCCCACAGCCATTGAGGTTACAATTCCACAATAAGTGATATCCAAATCAAGGCCTATAGCGATAGCTTAACAGTGAACAAAAATTCAATATTTTCCCTACTTTTGGCTTTGTAAAATACGGCACTTTGCATGACTTCCTCGCGTTTGCCGCTAGGTGGCGGTGCCAAATCTGTGCACGCTAAAACCACTGGCTATCTCATCTCATCAGTTCTAGTATCTTTGCTATAATGGAACTTGAGGATGAAAACAGTAAGCAAGTAAAACGTCGTGACTACGTGACCAACAATTATGAAACTTTGGGAACTGCCTTAATTCACCATGATAATTTACATGGATACATCCATTTTGGACAAAATTCAGTCTTCATTATTTTTTATATACAAATCTATTGAGCGGTAAAAAGCAGGCCCGGTACAAGAGAGTATATATATAGAGAGAAAGGGTTCACTATTGGTCGATTTGCACTGCGAGACATGAGAAGCTCTGCGAAACCAGTGTTAGCATGGAGCGGAAAGTAGGTCGCTGCGGTAAATAATACCCGTTTGTGCATTTCCACGGGGCGTAGGAGCTTACAAACGGTTTTAAATAGTTTCAGTCAGCCCAAAAATATGAACTAACCACAGCAAACAGACATGCACACTATCTTTGGTCTCTTTCAATTCTTCAATTTCTTGTTTACCGCAGCGACCTAGTTTCACGATTTGGCGGAAGTGAACCCTCTCTATACATCTATACTCTCTGCCAGTACCCATTTCTGTCGAGTAAAATAGAAAAGTATGATCGGAAATTTCGTTCTTCGAATCGCTTTACACATTGCTGGTCCAAAATGTATTTTATATTCCTAGGCCTTCCTGTCCGTGGTTTGTAATAAAGTTTATTCTTCCGGTGTCGTCTTTCGGTAGTCTGACAGTTCCTTCCGGTGCATCATGAATTTATCATGAAGTGTAAATAATGCGTATCGAGATGCCGAGTGAAGCATAACTCTGGCAATAGGCTGTATTTGATATTTTCGCATTTATTCGACAATATCGAGTAAATTTGGCGCACTGCATCGGCTGATCTTTCAAGAAATCAAATCTCCCCCCCCCCCCCCCCCCAAAGGTATTCGTTAGGCACTCTTTGCAGGAATGATATTCTCTTTATCGAAGGACTTCCCGACCCCTTTAAATCGCATATCGTTTTCGTATTATTTCTTAGGAGAGGCTTTGTCACATAGAACTTTTTCTTTTTTTCCACATTTTCATTTTTCTTCAACTTCAAGCCTTGCTGTGGCCCCACACATTTTCTGTAGTTTTTGTAATATTTCGTCTGAAAAAAAAAAGACAAAACTCATAGGTATAGATCGCTAGATTACGTAACGAACGTTACCGATAGACGAGTTACACGATAGCAGCGCTCTCTTGTCGCACTCGCTAGCATCAACACTGGCGACCTTTGACCTGCTTACATCAACAATGTGGCACGTGAGTACCACCCAGCTCGTGGTGTATTCACTTTCTATTGTGACATTTTCTCATTTCCACCACCGCTGGTTTGTTACTATTTTTACCATCTGACCCTGGAAACGTCCACATTGCATGTCGGTGCCAGGGTGTCAGCATTTTATAATTTTGACATTGCCTTGACCTTCAGAAATATAGAGGTGTTGAAAATCAAAATCAGGTTAGTGAATTCATACTTTTCAGAAAAGCTGTTACATAGTAAGTTATGGAAGAACAGGCAAAATAACTGAGTATTTTCTCTCTTAGGCTCTATGATTAGACTACAAGTCTCCCAGCAATTGTCACATGGGAGAAAAGTATTAATGAAACAATAATTATTTGCTACCTTTTGTTTTAAAATAATGTGCCCTGTCAACAGCCATTGAGACAAATATTAACGAAACAATTATTTTGCGACCTTTTATTTTGCAAATGTGATTTACGGGTGTAATGAAAGTTTGTTAGTGGCGGCTAAATAAGTTAGGTTTGTCACCAAGCCAGTCCACTGTTTTGGCCAAATTTCAAGCATGAATACTGTAGTGCTATAATAGGATCGCACCGAGTTTTGAGACGATGTAAGAAGGCACAGTTAGCGGTCAATATTTTGATATCTGTCACGGACTACTACAAGTATTATCCACTGCATTTATTTCAATACAAGTATATCGCTGTTATAGTATGTCAGTGGCATGGACTATAGAACAAAAATTCTGGTTGGCATCCATCCATCCATCCGTCCGTCTGTCTATCTCTTTGTCTATATATTTATCTCTCTATCTGTCCGTTCGTTCGTCCGTCCATCCATCTGTTTGTCTATCTGTGTGTCTGCCTGCTTGCCTATAATCTATCTATCTATCTATCTATCTATCTGTCTGTCTGTCTGTCTGTTTGTCAGTCCATCTATCTGTTTGTCTGTCTATCTATCTATCTACGTATGTCAGTTTCTGATTTAAAAAAAAAATTTTTTTTGCTCCAGTGATTTACAACTACGGCCAATATTTGATCACCTCGATACGATAATAATAATATAAAAAAGCCAAATGAAAACTGAACTTACAAAAACAAATTCCCAAACCTTCCTGGCGTTCCCACGCTATCGCATTTTGCAGTCATACACTGCTTATGAAAACTGAAATGTCTTAAAAACTCGTGGTGGGCGGTTCGGATTCCGAAAGACACGAATCTTTGCCCGAGGCCCCCTCGAGGTTCCTGACTTGGAGACCTTTCATCGTTGACACCTGAGCAGATAAAAGTGTGTGTGTCGAGTCCCCTGAGCTCCCCGCCTCCTCTGTTACCACAACTGAACAACATTTGCTACACGCCGGGCTTGCTGATCTTTGCAGTTCCCCCGGGACAGGTAAAAATGGGGGCAAACTTCTTGAAGGAAAAGAACTGATGCAAAGACATCTCCGAGCCATTCTGAAGACTTCTCAAGAATGGAAAAATAAAGAGACGAAAAAGAAGAAGAAAAAAATCAGCAACCCTACAGCAAAACACCGTATGTGCCAATCTAGGTCACATTTTGGGTTAAATGTAGAATTTTGTGTGCCTGATGGTTTCACTTTGGTCATTTCAAGATGGAACCTGAACAGTGAATAAGGAAGCGATGCCAAATATTTTGATTTGCTTTTTCATGTTGTGTACATAGAAATGACGTTAGAAATGAAAATTCTGGTTGGCATCCGCCCATCCACCCGTCAGTCTGTCCGTCTATCCATCTATCCACCCACCCGTCCGTCCGTCTTACCGCCCATTAATCTATCCATCTACCCGCCGTCCATCCATCCATCAATCCGTCTATCTATCTATCTATCTATCTATCTATCTATCTATCTATCTATCTATCTATCTATCTATCTATCTATCAGTCTGTCTATCTATCTATCTATCTATCTATCTATCCGTCCGTCAGTCCATCCATCCATTCATCCATCTATCCATCCACGTATCTATCTGTCTATCTATCTATCTATCTATAATATCTATCTATCTATCTATCTGTCAGTCTGTCTATCTATCTATCTATCTAGCTATCCGTCCGTCAGTCCATCCATCCATTCATCCATCTATCCATCCACGTATCTATCTGTCTATCTATCTATCTATAATATCTATCTATCTATCTATCTATCTATCTATCTATCTATCTATCTATCTATCTATCTATCTATCTATCTGTCAGTCTGTCTAACTGTCTGTCTATCTATCTATCTATCTATCCGTCCGTCAGTCCATCCATCCATTCATCCATCCACGTATGTATCTGTCTATCTATCTATCTATAATATCTATCTATCTATAATATCTATCTATCTATCTATCTATCTATCTATCTATCTATCTATCTATCTATCTATCTATCTATCTATCTATAATATCTATCTATCTATAATATCTATCTATCTATCTATCTATCTATGAGTCAGTCTGTCTAACTGTCTGTCTATCTATCTATCTATCTATCCGTCCGTCAGTCCATCCATCCATTCATCCATCTATCCATCCACGTATCTATCTGTCTATCTATCTATAATATCTATCTATCTATCTATCTATCTATCTGTCAGTCTGTCTAACTGTCTGTCTATCTATCTATCTATCTATCCGTCCGTCAGTCCATCCATCCATTCATCCATCTATCTATAATATCTATCTATCTATCTATCTGTCAGTCTGTCTGTCTATCTATCTATCTATCTATCCGTCCGTCAGTCCATCCATCCATTCATCCATCTATCCATCCATCCATCTATAATATCTATCTATCTATCTATCTGTCAGTCTGTCTAACTGTCTGTCTATCTATCTATCCGTCCGTCAGTCCATCCATCCATTCATCCATCTATCCATCCACATATCTATCTGTCTATCTATAATATCTATCTATCTATCTATCTATCTATCTATCTATAATATCTATCTATCTATCTATCTATCTATCTATCTATCTATCTATCTATCTATCTATCTATCTATCTATAATATCTGTCTATCTGTCTATCTATCTGTCTATCTATCTATCTATCTATCTATCTATCTATCTATCTATCTATCTATCTATCTATCTATCTATAATATCTATCTATCTATCTATCTATCGTTCGTTCGTTCGTTCGTTCGGCCTATACAGACATTTCTCATACCACGACAAAACAACAGGATGTCTTCAGGTGCAGTGTCTTGAAGAGTCTCTAACGTCATAATGAAACAGTTGTGCCAGCAAAGTTAAGCACGGCATGCCATTGTTTACAGTGTTCCTCATGCTCCTGTGTAAACAATACTTAAGCGCTTCTTTCACCACCGTCTGCACTAGCTAATATTTAATGCTTGTTTTGTTGGAGCACTCTTTATAGTCAATACGAACATCTTTGTGATATCTCAAAATAATGGCTGTAGTTAGGGGACCGTGGTATTCTACACAGTAAGCTAGAGAAGAGTCGTGCATACAACTCAGCATTTTCTCTATTAAGCTTTGTAATTAGGCTACGGTCCCCTATCAAAACCCAAATAAATATTGCATATATCCGAACACATTCCAGAATTTCAAGGCCCTCGGACATAATCATCATCATCATCATCAGTTGCCCTGTCTGGAACAGACATTGGCGATCTTGGCTCTTCACTCGGATCTGTCATCAGCCAACCTCAAGAAGGAGTTGTTGTTGTTGTGACGTTTGTTTGTTGTCCATGAATTAAGACTTTCAGTGAAAGTTTTACTCTGCCTACCCCTGCTTTTTCCTGCCTTCGATCTTCCCTGTGACTGCTAGATGTTCGAGGCTCCTGAGCCGACAGATATGCCCCAGAAATTTCAGTTGCCTCTGTCTTATTGTTTTAATTAATGACCTTTTCAGATTAGAGTCTCTCAAGACTGACGCATTTGATTTTTTCTCCATCCACGATATTCCCAATATTCTCATAATAAACCACATGCATAAAGTTACACTATTGATATTGGAAAAGGTGTAAAATATGGCAAAAAAATGAACGAATGAATGAACTAGTAAACATTAAACATTCTATGGATACATGAGTGAAAATCCAGCGATTTCTTGAGATTATAGAGACAAAAAAACGTCATGTAACAAGACACTGGACTTTGTTAACACTAGGAAGTGACTGTTAACATAAGGAAGTCATTGTTAACACAAGGAAGTGAATGTGAACACTAGGAAGTGACGGGTGAAGATAACGAAGTGTAAGACAAGTGTTGGGAATGTCAGCGGGTATTATTATGATTTGAAACACACAGTAGAGACATATGGGAGGGAACTATCAGTGTTGGAAAGACGACACGCGACACCACAGTACCGACAGATGCCATGTCTTGTCAGAAATCCGTGTGTTCTCGTAGTCTATTTGAGTAAGGCGGGAAGGGGAGTAATTCTAGACGGTTACTAAGTAAAGGGAGATAAATGGCACGTGACGGGAGCGGAGAGTTGCAGGTTCCTGTTTTTCTTACTGGGCATGCTGAAATTCATAACAAAAAGTGGCCCGAATGAGGAGGGGGGGGGGGGCAGGGAAAGAGAGAGAGAGAGGGAGAGAGAGAGAGGGGGAGAAAGAGAGGGAGAGAGACAGAGAGAGAAAGAGAGAGAAACAGAGAGAGAAAGAGACAGAGACAGAGAGAGAAAGAGAGAGAGACAGAGAGACAGAGGGGGAAAGAGAGAAAGAGAGGGAAAGTGAGAAAGAGAGAGGGGGAGGCAGAGAGAGAGAAAGAGGGACAGAAAGAGAGAGAGAGAGAGAGTGAGAAAGAGGGAGAAACAGAAAGAGAAAGGAAGAGACAGTGTTCCCTACAGGATTTTTTTGTGAGAGTCATCATGACTCTCAGCTGTAAATTGTGAGAGTCATTGTCAGATATTGAATAATTCGCCATGAAAACATTCAAACCAGAAAAACTAATCATATTTGTAATTGTGTTTACTGATGGCTTGACATTTGCACTTTCAGCAAAAAAAAGGGGTGGGAAATGTTAGAATAGTTAGTGATAGTATCTGTTTTAAAGAAATACTGTTCCCTCTCTCTGTCTACTTTCTTCTCTGTTTGGCAGTCTGGAAGCTGGCAGTGGTTTCTGTGACAACTTTGTCCTCATCAAACATCTGCATTTTGCTCTCTGAAATGATGCACATTTTGTTGTTGAGACTTTGATTGCTCATCCTGTTTCTCTTTGAAAACTCGCTGTGCGTGTGCCTGTAGTTTCGGTTTTGATCGGCTCGTGCTTGGCTCTTCAGGAGGGAAATGTGCGCCGTTATCATCACTGTCGGTAGCCGGTGCTTCGTCACTGCGTTTCCTCTTTGTACTGCCCCCGTGTGTGGAATCTACGGCTGAATCCTCTTCAACAATAATGTCTTCATCGTTCCTCGCCCGCTGCCTTGTTGTAGTTCTGCTAAACCACCGAAGTAACGCCATGTTGGATACCTCCCGATACTTCGCGAGAAGAGGAAGGGCCGCAACTCTCAACGCATTAGGGCTAGGCCTAAGTCAGAGGCACGCATGAACGCATTTCCGAGAAATATCTGCCGTTTCTGAGAACACTGCACCGCGATAATCACACAGTCGCACTTCTGCGGAAAGCCGGACTTTCATGACGCAGAGACACCCCCAAATTTTGTAATTTGTGCGTCAGTAAAACTCTGTGTGGATTTTTCCCTGCGTCATGTCATCCTATCTGTGCGTCTCAGACGCACGCGCGTGCGTTATCGGGAACACTGATGAGAAAGAGAGAGAAAGAGAGAAAGACAGAGAAAGAGAAAGAGAGAGAGAGATAGATAGAGAGAGAGAGAGAGAGAGAGAGAAAGATTGATTAAGGCCGCTAAAATTGTTTTATAGACAAAAGAAGTGAAATAAACGCCTAAAAGAGGGCTGTAAGGTGATTTAAGTCATTGTGTTCAAAGTGTGCAAAGGCTAAGGAATAATTACGTGTTTATGAACTTATGTAATGCCTCGATGTGTGTTTGTAACAGCTTTGACGGAGGAACTAATTAAAATGAGTGTTCATTCACATCAAGTTTTTAAATTCAGATCTCGCATTGCAAGATGAATTAATGTTGCATGTGTCAAACTTCCCCCTCGGAGATAAATAAATCTTTGGTCTTATCTTTTAACTTGAAGACATCGATGAAACAAAGACAGACAAATTCAGCTCTCGCCATAGACTTCGTCCTATGTCTAAAACAGGTCAATACTTGTCGGGATTCACACCCTTAAGGCCTTTCCAATGTTAAAACCTCAAGTCGAAATCGTCCCGATATCAAACTGAGACAGGCCTAGTAAATTATCAATATGTTTTATTTATGCTGTTGTTTTTGCTGGGATTGAAACTCCGACAAAAACAGGTTATTAAATTTCAGCTCTATCATGTAACTATATAGGAATTTGTCTCATACAGTAAAAAAAAAACAACCCTCGAAGAACAATGTTAACCTTCTAGCGCGCTTCCAGTGGTCCATTTTTGCAATACGCGACATTACAATCGTCATAACAATTTTTGTTTTGTTTTGTTGCATACAATTTCTAATTTATCAGTAACGGAGTGTTCGTGATTTATTTGATATTTTTCCATTTTATTTGACTAGTTTAAACAGATTTGCTTACTTCTGGATAAGGTTTTCTAGGTCTCTGGGTCTGGGCGCCAGAGGGTTAAAAGTAAAAGATTATTATAGACTAACTCGGAGCAAAAAACATGAGGAAAAGATGTTACATAAACCTATGAATAAGACCCCGTCTGCTAATAGATTCGCTCCATGTGCTTACGAAATATTTCTCAGATACAGCCTCGGGCCGAAAAATTTACTCGCCTAATAAACGTGATAATGACGTCATCATTTCTTCTTGACAAATGCCGCTGTGTTGTTTTAAAGTATACATCATTATCTCGTTCTCTCAACGTGGTTAATATTGGAAAGACTTTTTCTGGTGTCAAATCATGCCGAGCAGATTTTGTAATGCACATTCGTGTAAATACATACGCGTGTTCTGATCCTCTCGCCAGGTTACCGTCGAGTGATTGAAAGAGAAAGTGGTTGAGGGGGTAGATGGGCTGACGGGAATGTTTATCATCGCATTAAGAGACCCCACCAGATAACATTGACGGACATAAAAAACGTATACATGAACTATAATGCAGAATTTCATCACCCTTTTTGCAGACATTACAAACTGACGTCAACAACAGAAGGAGGACAATGCAGATTAGCACATGTTACATGCCAAACTCAAGTAGACAATAAACGAGGCTCGGTTCTATTTATATCAAGGCACCCCACATGTTTGGAAACCGCATCATAAGGTAAGATGGAATGAAAGCAATTAATAATTATTTACCCTGGACATTTAGGAAATCATCACTAGCATGCTGTTGGTGTCAATAATTGGCACACGAAATGCAGGTGTTGCTTTTGCTAAAATTATCCACCCAGAGACTGTTACAGTGGTGCAGCTACATTTAATAGGTGTTGCATTCTACCTGGGATAGCCATCCCTCAGAAAACAACAGTGGCGTGCAGATGCTCCATCATCCCTGGGACCAACTCCTAGACTGCATGCCCCAAGACTCCTGTTTAGCTATGGCGGCGTATAATGTAAAATACTACGCGCCCCTAACAACAGTGGACGAATTGGGGGAGGGGTGGGGGGGGGGCGTCGTAGGTGTGGTATGTACTCACCAGCAATCTGTAGTGTAGCATTGCGACTGATGGCGCTACCATGGATGTTGGTGGCGTTGCAGTAGTAGGTACCGACGTCAGGCTTCAAGTTCTTGGTGTGGATGATCCTCAGGAAGAACAGCTGATTGCCTCCGTCTAACAGGAGTCTGCGGGTGGAAAGGGGGCGATTGAGGTGTGACTATACATGACTGCAAGAAGACACTCCCACACGTGAAAGGAGATATAAAGGAAGGAGGATGCAGAAACAGGCAAATTGAGAGACAGATTGATAGTTAAGACAGACAGAGAGACATTCAAGATAAGACAAGATGGAAGCATACACACACAGACAGACCACCACAGATAGATAGATAGATAGATAGATAGATAGATAGATAGATAGATAGATAGATAGATAGATAGATAGATAGATAGATAGATAGATAGATAGATAGATAGATAGATAAATAGACAGACAGATAGATAAATAGATAGATAGATAGATAGATAGATAGATAGATAGATAGATAGATAGATAGATAGATAGATAGATAGATAGACAGACAGACAGACAGATAGATAGACAGACAGACAGGTGGATAGACAGACAGACAGACAGACAGACAGACAGACAGATAGAT
>OZ007581.1:27400811-27515811 GCA_963931925.1 Onchidella celtica | reverse complement strand
CTCATTCCTTTCCAATGACACACTGAAATTTAAAAAAAAGTTTCGACTGGTTTCGCAATGTCAGGTCACTCAGACAACAGGTACAATGGCAGCCCTTGTTCTCTCCTCGTCACTCAGTGCCATGCACTCCCTGATTACTGTTTTGTCCCTCCCTATAGCAAGATTATGCCACAGACTCCCTGAACGCGTCCTCGTTTCTTCAGCTGATTATCCTACAGAAAATGTACGAGTGCGTCATCCGCCACCAGGAGCTTCTTCCCTGAGGTTTAAAAAGGGTTCAAGATAACAGAGAAACCCTGACTCGTTTTCAATTGTTGCGAGTTCTTTTGTTTTGATTTTGATGAATTGCTGTCTTTTCAAACTGTTGTGGCGCGCATTAGTTGTGAAATTGCGTTTTGTCTTGTTACTCACTTGCAAAGCAGCTCGGTTGCAATTTTCTATTTCGTTCGTGCTGAAAGGGGTTCCACTTTGGCTCCAACCGGCGCGCGGTTGGTTACAAACTCCTCCACTTCAAATATGCAGAGCGGTAAATGCAATAAATCTATGTCATTTATGAGAGATAAAGACGAACAAGCCCTCGTAGAAGTCAAAATGAAGGTTTTCGCTGAAGTCATACAACAAAGAGAAGTCTGTTTAAGATGTTTTATCTGCGTAATTGTATTGTCTTGTCTTATCAGGAACCAATATTGCGCTGCGTCCTCAGACTTCAGACTGTGCTTGATGCACTGTTTGTTGAATGTTGTTAGGGACACGTAGTTGCATTCACTGTTCAGCCATGGCTTATAATTTAAAATGTTACTCGCCCTTCACAACCGCCTCGTTTGTTGGACAGGACAAATTACGCAGTGCGTAATTTTGTGTATGGCTTGTTTTGTAAACAAAGAATGAATGAAATATTTCTTTTATTTGTTTATTTTTTTAAAGACGCGCTGCTGGGTATTTATTGGATTCTGGGGTGGAACGGTTAAGCATTGCATCATTTTGTGTTTGGCTTGTTCCAATAACAAAAAAAATGGGTGGAATATTTGTTTCTTTTAAAGAAGCTCTGTTTTTATTGTTTGGTTTCGTTAAAATAACAAAAAATTATGCGTAATGATAGCAAAAGATTTCTGGATAATAAGGTTTAAGTGGAGCACTGTTACTTTTATCACGCGGGATAATAACAAATGATGGCTGAACAAGTTCTACGATTTTGGCGGTTACTGTTATTATGCGTAATAATATAACAACCAAAGACAAC
The DNA here is from genome assembly GCA_963931925.1 of Onchidella celtica. Taxonomy (NCBI): domain Eukaryota; kingdom Metazoa; phylum Mollusca; class Gastropoda; order Systellommatophora; family Onchidiidae; genus Onchidella; species Onchidella celtica. The sequence goes on along the minus strand of OZ007581.1, from coordinate 27,514,571 downwards.
TGCATGAAGAAAAATGCAATGTAATTTCTTTCATTCTGTGTAATATAATAATTATTCTGCCTTTGGCAGATGCCCGTGTCTTGTTTGCTGCACTGAAACGAATGAGTTGGTTTACTAAAGATTTGCAATGTTGTCTTCATAGTTTTTACAGTAAAAAAAAAAAAAGTAAACTTTACAATTTCTCTGCAATGCACGCATTTTTTGCTTGGCATTGCATGCAGGTACCGTTTCTTGTTTTCGATGCAGTTTCCCTTCGCGTTTGTGTGTCCTGGCACCTTAGCCTTCATTAACGCCAAAACATTGACGAAAAGCGCGATAAGGACGATAAGCATGCCGGGCCCAGTTCCCCGGGTTTACTGGCAACAAGGCTTCCTTATCACGCCCACCCATCATCAACGCCCATGCGCGGCTAGCTATCGTGGTGACCAATCAGCGGCTGTCTTCTGTGCAGGATGGGTCAGGAATGCAAGCTGGCCACTTTAGAGCGACTGGTCATTCATTAAAACCCCTTTGTGTAGCGAAATCAGCTGATTTATAATGGCGAAGACAACCAAACAACGAGGGCGAAAAACAAATACCTACCAAAGCTGCAATTTCGACAAAAATAAATACACATGTCTAATAAATGAGATGTTACGAATTTCACTATTCTGGTCTTGGTTAACTAGCACGTATGAGAATCTGTTTGTCCATCTGTCTATCTATCTACCTATCCGTGAGTCTGGCCGTCCCTCCGTTCGTCCACCCACCTCCTACCATCCATCTATCTGTGCGTCTGGCCGGCCCTCCGCTCGACCCCCCCCCCCCCATTCCATCTACCTATCTATCTTTCCGTCAAGCTGTTTCCGTTCGTCCACTCGACTACCAACCCACCTATCTATCTATCTACCTGCCTGCCTGCTTGCCTGATGGCCTGTCCGTCTGTCTGTCCCAACATAAGATCCAGTCTCTCAAAAACTTAAGTGCTTGATGCTTTTTTGCCCCCGCTGGAAGAGCCACGTCACAACAACTATGATAAGAATGAATTTATGCACATAAAACACAGATACGCCATTCTTCCACATCCTCTTATCATCCTTTCATAAGAGAGAATCTTGATCGTTTCCAGAATTTTTTAAGGCAATATGTGAAATTTTAAAGTGAAAATTTCCCATCTTCCTTGCAACGTTTCTTGACAAGATCTGATTAAAAAGTCTCAGAGAATTTGATTAATGGCGGATATTTTAATTGAAACTCTGAAATTCTACGTCTGTAAGCGACGTAACAACAAATAGTATTTCTTTTGGTGGAGGCTATTTGGGTCGTGAGGCCAAAACAATACTCAAAATACGATTTCTAATTCCATTACCAACTTTTGGCCAAATTAAAAAAAAAATTATTTTGGCCATATCGCCAAAGGATAAAAAAAAACAAAAACATTGTGACTATTTAGCTAAACCTGACCTAAGATCTAGAGCTGACCCTAAAAGTTAAAAACATAAAAGTCAACAAAACAAAACAACAACAACCCAATTTGGCTAGCTGGCCGAACAAGTCATTCCCATTTCCGGTTTTCCTACTCGTGAATTTCAGAAATGTGTACTTTCGGTACAAAAGAAAAACTGATAGGTGCATAATATCTATCCAATGTTTTTACTCCTCGAAATGAGCAAATTTCTGGGTTTATTCTAAGGAATATCTACGACTATACTATGTGCTGAATGGATTCATAAAATAATTTACAAAAAGATGGTGGTTTCTTTCGTAGATTCAAAAAGGAATAGGATGCTATTAAAAAACCTCTTATACAATGTCTTGCATTTTCAAAGGATAAAAAAAAAAAGTTAAACTTTTCATTAATTTCGGTTTTATCCAGTTTTTCACTGGCTCCCCACTGTGTTTGCCAGATATGACTGCTACAGACTGTGGTCCCAGGCCAACTTTATATCTCTGCAATTCGGAATCTCCCCTGCCTTTCCCCTGCCAGCGGTGGTCTGGAACTGCCAGACCTATGGCCCAATTTGAATGAGGGGAGATTGTCAGGGCTGACAGAACATATTTTGTTACGTGAGCTGACAGACAGTGGTATCTCCTACACAGACAAGGGTATCTTTACCCCCGGTAGATAGCGGCGACAGACCCGTAGGTGGTAAGTGGGAAAAGTATAGGGGGAGAGGCGTCTTCTTTGAAATAACGACTTTCACCTTTCCGTCCTTCTCTCGCATTCCGTATCTCCTTTAACACATTCTTTGTTCCGTCCGTCCATACAACTATCCATCAATCCATCCGCCTCATCTACTTATCCATCCAACCATTTACCCATCCATCCATCATTGAAATCTATCCATCCATCCATCCAGTTTGTCCACTGTCTAGCTTCCACGCCGTATAAACTGACCACCTGTCTATCACGGTCATTGGGCTTGCTCTTTCTCTCATCATGTCTTTTCCCTTTATCTCCTCTACTGTTTTCTTTCTTCCATCTATCCTATTTATCCACAGACGTTCTTACCATCTAACATAATTATTTTCTAAACTGACCGTCTTTTCAACCTGTCGTTCCATTATTCATCCTTTCTCTCACTGTAATCTGTTCTTTTCAATATCTCCTTTATTGTTTTGGTCCTTCTGTCTACCTTTTATTCATAAAACTGGTGATCTCGCTCGTTTTAGAATCTGATCATCTATCTATCGGGGCCTTCTCTCTTATCGATTCTCGTACCGTTTTTTTTAAACCCTCAGTGGTCCAAAATGGATTTCTATCGTTCAGCAAATCGGGCTTTTTCTTTTCATAAATCGTGATTTTCAAACTATTTTACCATTTTCATTCAGTTTTGTAGATTTAAGAATTTTTTTTTTAAAAAGGCAGTCTATGCTTGTGCACTGGTGCACTGTATGGATAAACTCGTCACTGAATTGCGTACTACTAACTCCCTCGTGTATCGTCTACTGGTTTGTTTCGCTTACGTAACCCAAAATTATGATGTTGACCGTGATGCTTTGAAATTCTATATAATGAAGCCAAACTACCTACAGTGTAAGCAATTTCCCCCGTCACTAATAATAAATTGTATAGTCTTATGTAGTCTTCAGAAAGACAAGACATTTGTCTTCTAGCTGGGGGACGGACCAGATACAGAAAGTATATTAATCTATTGCCAGCGATGAACTCAGGTCTGTAGACTGAAGCAGAAATATAGACAGTGTTTTCATAAGATCCGTGTTCCATCTGCCAGAAAGGGTTTATCCAAGGGAAAGAATCGTGGCATCCAAGGGAGAGAACCGCGGCAAAGACATCATTTGTCTAGTCCTTTAAAGTCAATATTCCTGTTCCAGGTTCAACTTGAGTTAGAGATTGTTGAGACGGCTGGCGAGGCATCTATAAAAATACATTACTAACAGTTACCACACAGATTTTTAGAAATGAGAGCTGTAGAACTGTCGTGCTACGAAGGAAGACCGAAAAGGCCAATTTAGGTCAAATTCACTTTTAAATATAACCATTTTACAGAATAAAATGCGCTCTGTGTTTCTATTTGGGTTAAAGTTCGCATGACTAAAGGTTTCTTTTGGTCACAACAAAATAGAATATACAGTTGGTCTAGAGGCAAGGTGCTCGCCTCTCAAACCGAAGGTACCGGGTTCGGTTCCCGGTCGGTGCAAGCATATTGGGGGATTTGGGGGAATTCCCTGTCAGTGATCCTGAAGTAGGCAGGATCGAGCACCTAGACTTCTCGGAAAAGAACGAAAAACGCTGATGGCCCGTGTGCACGTTAAACATACCTTGGCGGTTGAAAGCCGGGGAAAAGCAGGCCTAGAGAGGTTACTGCCCGGGGCAAAATTTAAAAAAACCAACAAACTAATAGGTACCCCCCCCCCCCCCCGACCAAACAAGTATACAAAATACAAATATAGCAATATATAAACAAGACCAAGGAATTAAAAAACAAAAAAACAAGAAAAAGACAGGTGTAAATGCCAAGGCCAGAGGTCATCCGAAACAAAGATCTCAAACCAAGCAACAAAATGGACACTGAGCAAAGAATAAACCGATGGACAAGTTCTCTTTTGGTCAGATACAGCGTTTTCCCGTAATACAGCAGAAAAGCGATCGCTGAAGCGTTGGCCTAGGTCTTTACTGACGCAAATGAGCTAGGAATATTAGTACTGTGTACGAAGATGGACCGGTTTGATTTTCAAACCCCGTGCGGTGATTGGGTGAAGGAAAGCTCAAGTCTTGTTTTCTCAAGCAAAAGAGCGGATAAATGCGCTAGTAATTCAATGTTGTTAAAACATGGGTCTGAGAGTAAGATGGTGGGAGTTGAAGAGTACAGCCCGAGTGTGAGCGTGTGAGGGCACGAGCGCCCACTGGGAGAACTCGTGTGTGTACCAGCCAATGTTCGAGGAGTCAGCGAGTGCTTATAAATGGTAGGGTCCGATGGGAAACAACCCTTAGCTCCAGTCTCGTGGAGTTACCGCATTGTTTTGATGTCGAGAAGAATGGAATGTGACATTTAAGTGACGACTTTAGTAAGTTTGGGAAGGCACTGACATAATAATATAGTAAAAGTTTGGTCACTTGTGACTGGCTTCATTTCATGCATAAACCTGTGGTAATGCAGTATCATTTTGGACCAGATATCAAAGATCTTGCAGTTACAAAAGAAATTCAGCTTCATAGTTAAATTCAATCCATATAATTAAAAAAAAATAATTAAAAATTCTTGTAGACTACAGTAGTAAGGGATGGACAACAGATTTTGCAAGTTGTTGTCAAATGCTTAGATAATCGGCCGCCCCATGAGAGTGAGTTGAATTCGGCCCTGGTGGTTTGATTTGAGGTCTTTATTTTAGGAGGTTCGCTGCCCTTGGCATTTACACCTCACTTTACTTGTTTTATTATTTCTTGTTCTGGCGGGGGGGGGGGGGGGGGGGGGAGATGATATGGATAAATTTTAATCTATTAATTTCAATTTTGCCCGGGCAGCGGCCTTTCGGCCTGCTCTTTACGATTTCCAACTGCCAAGGTATCTTTAACGTGCGCAACGTGCACACGGGCCCTCCGAATTTTTTTCGTCCTTATCCGAGAAGACTAGGTACTCGATCCTACCCCCCAATAGGACCAGGGACTTGAAAATATGAGAAAAATCCAATTTCCAAGAACTACTCGATCCTACCCCCCAATAGGACCAGGGACTTGAAAATATGAGAAAAATCCATTTTCCAACATGCCTGCACTGCCCGGGTTTAGAACCCGGGACCCTTGGCATGAGAGGCGAGCACCTTGCCTCTAGACCACCTTGTCCCCTGGTGGTGTGAGATCCATCTATCTATATTTGTCCTCTCTCTCTCTGTCTCTCTGTTCTCCCGTCCGCCCTTCCACCAAAGGCAAATCAAGGTTATCAAAAAACATGATCTTATCTGTCAACACTATAGCCAAATAGCCGACCGCTCAACTACATGTAAGACAAGCTAGATATAACGATAGTATGGAATGGATCCTGAAATGTCAGAAATGAACCGGGTAAGGCAATAACTGGAAATCTGGCCCCCTGAATATAACTTTGGTACGTCCTCAAATTTCGATATTACTGGTCTGAATGACGTGGGTGTTGATGTTATAATCGTCGTGAAAGGTGAGATGCGATTATTTTTATTTGAGTATCGACTTGGGGCCATGGTGATAATGGGAATACTCACATTGAATTCTGTACCTGATTCTTTCTACAAACTGGGAAAGTCTGCAGATCCATTTGGAGTTGTTCTGGCCTTTGTATTGAGATGTTTTTTTTAATATGTTGTTAACATATGATCCTTGGTAGTACCTGGCCATGGTTTACAGCGGTTCACAGTTCATATCTGCGGGACAACGTTTTCGTATTTACAAGGTCATTTAGACATACTTTACTGCATGGGCCTTTTGCCCTTGGATTTTTAACTTCGCTTAACACGTTCATGAATCTGAAGGCCGAAAGTTAACCCAAAGTTAACAGCAAAAGAAAAAAGTCAAAGACCCAGACTGGCCATTGCCGTGCCGACAAACCGTTAAACCCAAACTCAAATTCAAACCTTGTTAAGTTCTCTGCAGGACTGGGAGACTGGAAATTGAGTGAGGGTTTCTTTTCCTTTCCAACCCATCCGGCATTTGATGACTTTTGTTGTTTTCTTCATTTTCTGCATTTTCCACTTTCAGCTTTTTTGTATTGATTGACCAGCCAGCACTATTATTTTAGCATCTTCATCTCAGTCCTGATGTTCATTTTGTAAAGGATAATACCACTCATTGAAGAAAGCCATAGTTCTGCCATCCAATTGTCCCTGCAGTCTGGGTCGTACAAAAATGTCAGGAACATTTACACATACACTTACGCACAGATACATACCGATTATTTAATAACAAACACAACAACTAAAACATAATTTGCTGTCCAAACCCCGCATGACTTATGTTTGAAAGAGAAAGAACTTGTAAGAAACGTTTAATTAAAAAACATCAGTATCATGTTTGGAATTTTAGATGCAAATTCAATCCAATTTCGTCTATCAGCGCAACAGAAGATACCACATCGAAATGTACGCACATGTTCACAACACCCTGGTTTCCAAAGATCTGAAAACCATTGAAATCGAGCTATAACGCCAGGTCAGGTAGGAACCCAAAACGGGAAAACTTGTATTTTGATGTGTGTGTTTTGCCTGGTGCTAATGGCCAGTGCGGTATGAGAATAGATGTGTTGAGGTAAATACCGGCATTAATGAAGTTTTGTGATGGGCACTGCGCGAGGCGGTGTTTGTGTGGGGAATCGCTCGAGGCTGTTGTTGATGGCAGCTTGATGACGAGGATGAGAGAAACATGGACGATGAGTATGAAAGATTGGATATTTATGTTGTTCTTGTCCCGGATACCGCGGCGATATTGCGCATTCAGTACGCGTTTTAGTGATAGAGTAGTGGAGAATAGAGCGTATGGATAGATGAGACGGGCACTATTCAGGTACCGTAGAGGTGAACAGATCGTTTACCTGTATAGGTGCGGGAGTTGGTAGGGAACCCAGTGCAAAAGCATAGTCTGACTTTTCTAGAAATTCTGAAATCTATAATATCGCTTTGTTTCATTTTGACGATGACATGTTCTTCCACGAAACTGGAATTGTTTTCGTCTTTCGTCCGAAGTTCCAACGCCATGATGCAGATATGTTTCCTTCGCCCAAAGGCTTCAATTCTCGTTTTCAGATGCCGGCGGATGGTGGACGCTTCTGGTAGGGTCTCCTTCTGTATCCTATCCTTCTATTACATTCTGTCTATCGTCTTGCTTTTTGGGAGCACAATGTGACCGTTATCGTGTCGACGTGCTTTCTCCAAACTCAGGCCCTCTTGATAAATGTTCACTTCTCAGACGTCATTCTCTCTATCTCATAATGCGCGAGAAGCTGTCTTCATGTCTGTCTATGTTTGTCTGTCTGTCTCTCTGGCACTATCACTCTCTCTCTCTCTCTCATCCACACTTAGGGAGATATCATACTAAGCCCGGTCAGACACAGTCAGCTTTTGCCATTATTTCTTGGGTGTACATTTTGCTGGCAGCAGCTGACTTTGTCAGACCGAGCTTAGTATGATACCTCCCTTACGTCATAAACATGTTGACGCGATATACACTATATAACACACTTTGCCCCATCAACTCACAAAAACTCAACCACAGACATACAAATACCAAACCTTTTCCCCATTAATGCTCACCAACCAACACACATGCTAAATGACTATGTTTACCTAGCTTAAGCAGCTGGACAGGTAAACATGTACAGGATAAGTAACACAGGCCCTCATACCTTTCTCACCTGATTATTCGTACGGCATTTTCCTCTCCCGTGGCCCTTGTACCAAAAACTCGATCTAAACTGTTACTCTAAATACAAGCTACAGCTGATGTTTACAGCCAGTACTACCAGTAATGTGATAGATGGACATCGTGTCAAAATACGTTTGTCATATTCATGCTAAAGCGGGTAAAAAAATACATCGACAGCGAATACAATAAAGTACTGTTGTGTTGTTTCTTATAGATAAGTGGGAATTTCTGACGGTGGTAAGTGGGAATACTGGAACAGTTACAGATAGATAGATAGATAGATAGATAGATAGATAGATAGATAGATAGATAGATAGATAGATAGATAGATAGATAGATAGATAGATGGATGGATGGATGGATGGATGGGTGGATGGATGGATGCATGGATGGATGGATGGATGGATAGATGGATTGGTAAGTAGGTAGGTAGGTAGGTAGGTAGGTAGGTAGGTAGGTAGGTAGGTAGGCAGATAGACAGATAGATAGATAGATATAGATAGATAGATAGACAGACACCTAGATAGATCTAATCATGAAACAGAATCACCACTAAGCGTATTACTACACAACCTGTCCAAGAAAGGCCAATTGGCTCCACATACAATGATTTTTTTCCAATACTTTTCAGAGAGCCTTATTTTCTTCTGCCGGCGAAAATCAGCTATATTTGCACAACTTATCAAACTACAAAAACGCACTTTTGTTCTGAAATTGCCGACATTTAACAAGATTACTAGGAAATCCGCGCGATGGAGCGTTACGGGGGAAGTAACTCCGTAGGTTAGACAGCTAGTCTGGGTTGTCTGAGCCGGTTGTCTGCTCTTGGAGGGGGATAACAAGATACGGGCGAACTGAAGGAAATCCCGTGTCTGTGATATTGGAAAGTTGTCTGTCTCAAACTGGGTCTGTGTCTTCCTCTGTCTGCCTTAAGACTCGACAGTTTGTCTTTACACACTCTAAGCTCAGTGGTGTGCAGAGAGAGAGAGAGAGAGAGAGAGAGACAGAGAGAGAGAGAGAGAGAGAGAGAGAGAGAGAGAGAGAGAGAGAGAGAGAGAGAAGAGAGAGAGAGAGAGAGAGAGAGAGGCAGAGGGGGTGATCCCCCCCCCCCCCCCGCATCCATTCAAAGAGTGTCTAGGCCCTAGATCAGTGGTTCTCACCCTTTTTCAGGCAATCGCCCCCCTTTGACTTCAAATTATCATCTATGCGTGTTGAACGCGCCAGTGACTGCCCTGTACTTGCTCTAAAATCGTCCCCCACTCATGTATCTCCCCCCCCCCCCCCGATCCCTTAACCCCGATATCGCCCCCTTTCATCGCTTTTCTCCCATTGTCACCCCTTTCTGCGTTTTCACCCCCCCCCCCCCCAATCAAAATCGCTCACAGGGGCGGGGCGATACTGCTCACGTTGAGAGACCACTGCCCTAGCGTCTTGGAGTATAAGATCAAGGACTTGACCCGGGGCATAATGGGGCATCACCAAACCTCTGTACGTCCCTGTAGACCAAACTTGATGCTCGTGTGTTTACATTATTCCTCAGATTTTCTCAAATCGCTGAACTTTAGCTTTTCATTTGTCTCTCGTTTTGTATGAAACCGACCTTCAAAATCTAATATAATGAAAAAGACAAGTCCAAATTAGTGTCACGTGTGAAGGTCTCATTTCTGAGCTGTCTCACTTGAAATTCCCAACACAGTTTACTTTCAGACAGAAAATGATTCTGTGAACGTTTGTCTGCCCAACGTGTTGTCCAAGAATTTTTAGTAAAATAATTTTTCTATAATTTTATGTTCTGCTGGTCTCGGTTTTGAAAACAGAAGTTAAAAAGGGAGCTAAAATGAGCACGTTCAATTTGGTGCGATTTGGTGCAAGGATGGTAATTTAAGTGCAAGGAAAATATAGGCAGGTTTGGTTTTATAGAATCTTTCTGAGAGAGAGAGAGACATACAGAGAGAGAGAGAGAGCGGGGGGGGGGAGAGGGAAGAGAGAGAGAGAGCGAACGACAGGGGAGAGAAAGAGAGGGGGAGAGAGAGAGACAGAGAGAGAGAGAGAGAGTGAGAGAGAAAGAGCGACAGTGGGAGACAGAGAGAGAGAGAGAGAGAGCGAGCGACAGGGGGAGGAAGAGAGAGAGAGAGAGAGAGAGACTAGGAGAGGAAGAAGAATTGAGAGAGAAAGACAGGGTGGAGTTTGAGTTTGGAAAAAGCACGTCGATAGGACAGTACTCACAGATTGTGCAAAGGAAAAGGCAAGAGGACAGACAATATAACCCAGCGCGGTGCCCGCCACCCCAACCAGGGCACTGAATGATGAGAAACAAGGAGTGGGCGAGATGGAAATAGAGAGGGGGAGTGGGGGCACGTTTATCCCCGGGCAACGCCGGACTCCTCAACTACCAGAACAATAAAAGTAAATTAAACTGTATTGGCTGTCCCGCATGTCTACCACTTAAATGCACCCGCATCCAAATAACGGAGCTGAAAAATGTGTGACCACAGCCATTACGCATTTAAGCTAAATGTCATCTACTTGTGCAAAATAAACAAAATCAAGAATACATCCAAATGTTTTCCGTAACTACTAACTAACTACACATTTATCGAACTTCAGAATTAGAGACGTTGTTAGGGGACCGTAGTATTTTACACAGTAAGCTATAAAAGAGCACTAAATATTGCTCAGTATTTTCTCTATTAGGCTTTGTAATTAGGCTACGGTCCACTAGCACGGCTAGTTAGACGTTGGCGGATGGAACAAAAATTACTCTCATTTTTACTCTAAAATTGTCTGGCGATTTGGCGAATCAAAGTTTTCAGGGAGATTTACTGCATGGCAGAATATCTCAACATAATTGTTTTGTTTGATCGACTGGTTAGCTTGGTGCAGTTTTGTCTGCGGTAGATGATGGTTCTGTTGGCATTTTGCACTAGCAGACTGTACTGTCATTGGTCGGACATTAAGCTGTGTTATCACGACTTCCTGGTATTTTTATTTGTTTTGTTTTGCTTTGGTGATGTGAAATAACTACAGTTATATGATTTGCAATTTCAATGTTTTACGAACGGTTTTGTTTAAATTATCAGAAAGTAGTTAGATTCTTGTTTTGTTCTTTCAAAAGATTTGAGGATAAAGAGGTGAATGATAAGTGTCCATTTTCGACTTTTTCAAGTTTTTTAAATTAAGAGAGAGAGAGAGAGAGAAAGAGAGGAGGGGGGGGGATAGGATAAGGAGAAAAAGAGAGGGGGGGGAGACAGAGGGGGGCAGGGAGGGAGATAGAGAGGATGAAGAGAAAGAGAGGGGGAAGAGAGAGTGAGGGAGAGAGACGGGAAAGGCAGGAGGAAGAAAGAAAGAGACAGAGAAAGAGGGAAGTGGAGAGAGAGAGACAGAGAAAGAGAGAGAGAGAGAGAGAGAGAGAGAGAGAGAGAGAGAGACCCAGACAGACAGACGGGCAGATAGATAGAGAGAGAGAGGGGGGGGGGTCCGGGAGAGGGTATTTGCTACCCTAATTTCACCACTACGATTTACCCCTCACCTGTATCCGCCCCTTCTCTCATCCATTAAAGGCGGTGACGAATTTACAATCTGTTTACTGCCTCATTAACCTTTTTCGTCCCTGATTACACGGCATTTCATCACCTCTGAATCACCTCAAACAAACACCACTCAGACTCCCTCCTTCTCTCATTCGCCTGTTCGCAAAAATTTCCTATCTCTTGGTGACTTTCTATTTCGTTTTATTTATCCCCCCCCCCCCCTCGTATTTTTTTTTTTTTTTGGGTAATCATTCTACTTTCTCAAAAAAGGTATAAATTGCACAAGCAAAAAAAAAAAAATTATACCCGGCTCCACCCTCATTTTCTGGCGCCGACGAGACACGACTTCGCCTCGTTTTATTTCAGCCACGACATCTCTCCAGGGGTGAATCAAACTTGCAAGAACTAACTCGAGATAGAGTAAGACATTTTTTTTACTGAGAGAGTGAGAGAGAAAGAGCGAGAGAGAGAAAGAGAGAGAGAGAGAGAAAGAAAGTAAGAAAGAGAAAGAGAAGGAGAGAAAAAGAAGGAGCAGAGAGAGAAAAATAGAGAGAGAAAGAAAGTAAGAGAGAGAGAAAAAGAGAGAGAGCAAGAAAGAGAGAGAGAAAGAGAGAGAGAGAAAGAAAGAGCGAGAGAGAGAAAAAGAGAAAGAGAGAACGAAATTGAGAAAGAGAGAGAGAGAGAGACAAACCCGCGCCTCTCGCAATGGGACTCCCCGTAAACAGGGTTTAATCAGGCGTAAGTATGACAGAATCCGTTGCCTAGCAACGCTGACGCCGGTGTCTATACGCAAAGAACTTGAGCCCGAGACACTTTCTGTTTTGCACCACAAATTAACATGAATGTCCGCATGGCACTTTTCCTTGTGACGTGTTATTAGAATGAATAACCGTATTAGCTTCATTATCGCATGGAATTTTGCCTGTTTTCCATAGAAAATTATAGGGCAATTACTGCAGTAAAATAAAAGCTGCTTTTGAATGGAAATTACCCAGGGAAGCAAGCATAAAAATAGAGAGGACACAGAGGCAGCAAAGTTCGGGGTAGAACATATAAATAAATGAAAGAAGATACGATGCGGAAGAAGAAGAAGAAAGGAAGATGAAGTGAATACAGAGTCGGGGAAATGAGAGTTGGGTGAGAGAGAGAGAGAGAGAGAGAGAGAGAGAGAGAGAGAGAGAGAGAGAGAGAGAGAGAGAGAGAGAGAGAGAGAGAGAGAGAGAGAGAGAGTGGGGGGGAGAGGGAACGAGACAGTAGAAGAGAGAGAGAGGGGGGGGGCGGGAGAGGAGGATAGCGAGATGAAGAAGAGAGAGAGACAGAGAAAGCACTTTTCCTGTATGCTTTTTCTTCTTTTTTTTTTCTTTAACTTTGTTCATACGCAAAATAGATCAAGAAATGAGGAAGACAGCCACAATGTTCTGAATTGGAAAAAAAAAAAAAAATTAAAAATCCGGAATTTTCCCTGCTATACATGTAAGTAGCCCCTGGAGCAAAGTCTAGTTTCCGAGTGTACGGGTAGGCAGACATGGGGTCTAGACCTGAACCGATGCTTATCTATCAAACTCTAGCACTCCGGTTTACGTTTATTGGCCTCTCAAGACAGTGTCTACAGCATTCCCCACCTTCACAATCTATACCAGTGGTTCTCATACTCTCAAGACAGTGTCTACAGCATTCCTCGTCTTCACAATCTATACCAGTGGTTCTCATACTCTCAAGACAGTGTCTCCAGCATTCCTTGTCTTCACAATCTATACCAGTGGTTCTCATACTCTCAAGACAGTGTCTACAGCATTCCCCATCTTCACAATCTATACCAGTGGTTCTCATACTCTCAAGACAGTGTCTACAGCATTCCTCGTCTTCACAATCTATACCAGTGGTTCTCATACTCTCTACAGCATTCCCCATCTTCACAATCTATACCAGTGGTTCTCATACTCTCAAGACAGTGTCCGCGGCATTCCCCATCTTCACAATCTATACGAGTGGTTCTCATACTCTCAAGACAGTGTCTACAGCATTCCCCATCTTCACAATCTATACGGGTGGTTCTCATACTCTCAAGACAGTGTCTACAGCATTCCCCATCTTCACAATCTATACCAGACAGTGTCTACAGCATTCCCCATCTTCACAATCTATACTATACCAGTGGTTCTCATACTATTTACAGTTTGGGTTTGGGTTTAGTGAAAGCACATGGACTCGACAAATAATAATAAAAAAAACAACAACCCAGTACTTTCACAATATATTATACGAGAAAGTATGTATTTATAGAGAGTTCTCACTTCCGTCAAATCGCGAAACTAGGTCGCTGCGGGAAACAAGAATTGAAAGAGACCACCTTCACCAACGATAGTGTGCATATCTGTTTATTGTGGTTTGTTCATATTTTTGGGCTGATTGCAACTATTTAGAGCCGTTTGTAAGCTCTTACGCCCCGTGAAAATGCACAAACGGGTATTGTTTACCACAGCGACCTACTTTCCGTCCCTTGCTAACGGTGGTTTCGCGGAGCCTCCCGTGTCTCGCAGTACAAATCGACCAATAGTGAAACCTCTCTATACATACATGATACTCTCTGGTTTACTGTACAACCTAGGTATATTCCATTTTAAAATATTTTTTTTAAAAAGAAGAGAATTCTCCCTGAGTGACATTTGAAGAGTGACAACTGTTGCTGACATTTACCAGGCCAGTGACATTTTAATGTATATTATTATAAATAAAGACATAAATTGTCCCAGACAGCAAGGAGCGGAGAGGGTGAATGACCGAGTTTTTTTCAAATCTTGTTTGCATGATCCTTGTGTATTGTTTGAATTGAGGAGGATGGAATTAGAAGGGGTCTTAGTACCATTTCTATTTAGATCACTTGTTATTCTAACCCTCTCAATTTACTTAGGGGGTGGGGGTGGGTTGAGTTACGTGTGATCTAAGTGCAAATGGCACATAGGCCGTTCTAATTCTAAGCCCTTCAATTGACCGTCAGGCCTATAATAAACTTAAGAGTTGAAATTCTCTCCAGATTGAGAACCACTGATCCACCCCTTCCCTACTCACCAAGGAAACTGAGACAAAAGGTCACAACATAAACACACCATGAATACAAACGGACATTTCTTTTATATTACATTGGAAGATCGCCCAGCGATACAGAAGTCTACAGGACTTATTCTTCCATGTCTCGGTCATGGCAGTTGTTAGGGGAACATAGTGTTTTGCACAGAATACTATAGCTGAACAGTAAACAAAAGTCACTATTCTCTCTACTTGCCTTTGTTATTACACTACGGTCCCCTAACATCCTTTCTCGTTATTAGCAAAGATATAGTTTACTGGTGGTATACACAAGCACAAGTGTCCACCCGGGAATTTCCGGGTATTTCTAATGGTAACTTTGCAATAAAAATGACGCAAAATGCAAGAGGTTTTATAACTCAATCATGGACGGTCATGGAGTTGATATCAGAGTATGGCTTGTTTCGATTACGTTACCCAGTGCACGGCCGCTGAGCATGCGCATTCACAAAGATTTTTTGTCTGGGTACGGCGGCTGTAATCCAAAAAGACGAACCGGAACCTCTTTGGAGAAGAAACCTAATACAGCCTAGGAATTTTCGATGAAAGACCCAAATTAGCGAAAGCAAAAGTGAAGACATCTACGAATAACAACAGAGAGGACAGAGAGATTAAATACAGATGGAAAATGACCTTAGAGGGTTTGAGTTTCACGGCGAGTTGGCGCGATTACGGCCACTTTGAACCTTTCGTGGTTTTTTCTTGACCTCACTTTGGGCGAGCTTTGAGCCCTCAGATTTCTGCGAGTAAGATCAAATAAAAGTGAGGTTAAAAATCTAACGAGAAAAGGCCCGTACTGTTAACTTTGTCTAACTGAACCTTATAAATACTTGTGTGATAAAAATCTATTAATTAAATCAACTTGTAGAGTTCGGCCTCTTTCAGAAACAACAAAATGCGCAGCGGGTCCACGTCAGAAAAAACTTCTTTCATGAATCAACAAACAAAATGCCTTCTTCGATTGCGCATGAAATGTAAAATTATGCATTGATACTAAATTCCTCATCAGCTAAGGAAGAAAGTTCACCGACTAGCGATATTGGACCAAATGGTCATCCAATAATTACATGCCTAAATATCTCTACTTTTCCACTGGAAAAATTCTTTATTTCGCTCAAGGTCAAGATTTCCCCCGGCTTCTGCCGCTATTATTTTTCTTCTGGCATGCTCGTTGTAATTTCGCGCATGCCCAAAGGTTTCTGAACGGGCTCCAGGTGCGCATTTCATTTCCGGGGACTGTATGAAAAAAAGATGGATCGGCGCGGCCTTTGGGTACGAATGGAAACAAATTTGAGCGGTCTGAATTTCTCACATGTAGTGAGTGTTGGTGGTCCTGGGACTGTGAAATGCTCACTGTGGGGCGTTGATTGAAGTTTGGGGGTGGGGGAGGTGTCGAGTTGAGGAGAGAATTGGTCAAACAAAATGGACTTAGGGGTCACACAGATCAAGGCTGGTGCAGGCGCCCGAATAATGACTCGTCGCTCATGAATTCTTCTTCAGGCTGTCGATAGGGACACGTAGTATTTTCAGTGTCAGTTTTGGCAAAATGGATAAGACACTTACAAACAAAAAACAACAACAGAAACCAGCGGTACGGATTCAAACCCAAAGAAGAACCTGGCGACGAAAAAAAACAACAACAACGGTGTGTGACGAACACCGAGAGTCGTGAACTCGGTGTGGCCGGGGTTCTAGAAGATGTCAGGAAGTTAAAGGCCGAGAGTCGTGAACTCGGTGTGGCCGGGGTTCTAGAAGATGTCAGGAAGTTAAAGGCCGAGAGTCGTGAACTCGGTGTGGCCGGGGTTCTAGAAGATGTCAGGAAGTTAAAGGCCGAAACATCTAATGAAAGAATCCACTCTTCCTCGGAAGATCGTCATCTGCCTTGCTCCACCTGAGGAGTTTCTTACCACTTCAATTATAAGCCATTGCTCAACAATAAAAAGAACTCGGTATTTTTGTCTATTTGGCTTTGTAATTAGTTGCCCGGCCCGAACGACATTCTTTCGCTTCACACTACTAACACAATAGGTATTGCCTACACCGTCGAGTTAGACAGTGTCTTTTATGTTGGTTGAGGACACCAGCCTTGGTGTGTGTGTATCACCCCTTAGAATGAAGGCTGGGGAGAAGGTCGAAGGAGGGTTAGTGAGTAAAGTTTTCAGAGGGTCAAAGAATACTATACAATACAGTTGAGGAGTGAAATGGTCAAACAAGTTGGACATGCTAAGAAGCGGGGGGGGGGGGGAATGGGGGGAAATGGGGGGGGGGGTTGGGGGGAGAGAGAAAGAAAATGAGAGAGAGATAGAAAGAAAGGGAGAGAGAGAGTGTGTGTTCAAGTGGGGTCAAAAAGTACTTCAAAAATCAAAATATTCACACGGTGTTAAAACAAACCTAACGAAACAAATCAGGAGGAAAGAAAAACAATGGGGGGGGGGGGGGGGAGCAAACAAACTGCAACAACATCCACAAAACCCCGTAACAATCCAATTTGACTGAAGGACTTCAAACAGTTGCAGATACGACTCCCCCTCCTCTTTGTCCTAGCACACACACAAACACACTTACACTCACACAAGCACTTCAGACAATTTCGCTCTAATGGTCGTTCGAGCATTTCAGGCCAATTGTCGGGCAGATGATGCTTGAAAATAATTGCTCTGTGTCATTTTTTCTTCCTCCTCGTCTTCCCAATCGGCCCTCACTTTCTCCTTTCTTGTTTTTTTTTTTCTCCCCTCAAGACTTGCCAAGCGATGTCTCCAACAAAATAAATGGCCGTGGTTTTGTCGACTCACTTGATCGATTGATTCTGTCTGTCCATCCATCCATCCCTCCATTCATTCATTATTTCTTTCACTCATTCTTCCGCTGGTTTCTTCCTATCCGGGACTCAAAGTGAACAAATCTGAAGCCATCTGAAGGTATTTACTTCTTCCATGTATCTATTTATTTCCCTTATTTTATTCCTTTCTAACTACAACCTTCAATGGATAATGGATATTTAGCCTTGACACCAGAAGAAAATGCATCCCAACACAGCCATCAACGCAGACTTCATCTCTTTTTCACCATCTCCCTTCAGAGGCGCCGCTTTGTAGTATGGTAAAGTACCAGAAACCAAAGACCAGCATTATAAGTGACAAATGTTACAAATAATGCAAAAAGTCTTTCTAATCCTAACGAGCCCATGACGAGGTCCTGCACTTAGAAATGTTGAGAACCCATTCAAAAAGTGAGTACAAAACCGCCCCTGTTCCATCTGTGGTCACTTCCGAGTGTCAAAGTCCTAAAAGCATGACCGCCTCAGGCAGTGGACAACACCGACTTGCTACCATTGGCCTAAGGGGTTTCTCACGCTTTCGGTAAAGATGTACTTGAACATGCACGATGCAGGTGCAACATTTCGCCTTTTATCCATTTCCTGGTTTCTTCCATTGTTTTAGTAACCTCTCAGCTTTTCTTTCATTCCTCTTAATTTTGACATTTATCAGACAGACTATCTGGCTTGACAAGGCTGAGAAGTACAACAGCAACAACAACGCCATCATCACCACCAACAAACAGCAACACCTTTATCACGACCACCAACAACAAACAACAACACCATTATCACCATCACCACCAACAAACAACAACACCAACAACACCTCCACCACCACTAACAACAACCACCACTAACAACAACCACCACACCACCAACAACAACCACACCTCTACAACCAACAACAACTACACCAAAACCACTAACAACAACAACAAAACAAAAAAATCTATTCTGATAATCATTCGATAAAACCATGTTGTTTGGCACAGTTAAAGAGTGTGAACAATTATTATTACACCAATAACAGAATCACAGCACAGTTCCTTATAATCCCAAATGGGTTAACATTCTGCTTTTTGTCGATCTATTCTGCACATCTGAGCCTCGCAGCTAAAAACTCGTGCCTCTATACTTGTACCATCACAAAAAAACATTGATGCAAAACACAGATCTGAAGCCTCTTTTACCTCGTTGCACAAGATGATTTTATTTCAAAAGCCACGTTCATTATCCGAGGAAGACGCGAGTGAAACAACACTCACGAAAGAGAAAAATCTCATTGCCAAGACAGTGAAAGTTATCACTGGAAGACACGGAGAAGACATCGCCAGATCCATTCAAACTACAACGGTCACGAAAACAAAAACAATCTTAGGGTGAAAAACAACACGTGCGCAAAATCAAACCCGCGCACCGGAGCGCTAGAGGGACACAACCCAAACAATCGGTTCCAATCTCGGGGGAATTCCCTGGAGACGGACTTCAAAGGGGACACAACTACGGTGGAACAGGGGAGAGCATCCTGCATAAGTTGTTGTCATGTTCCCCATGATTGTCTGAACATGGAAGGACAAGACATAACCATGCACACATGTTTAGGGAGAACATAAGAAACACAAGGGCTCGGCTGACCGCAGGGAGATCCCGGGACACCAGGTACAAGGAGTCAGGGAGACTGGAGATGGGGAAGGTACAAGAACTTCTGTCAAAACCGTTCTCAGCCCTCGCAGTTTCACTTTATATCTCCCTAGAAATGGCTTCAGTGAATCATGTCTAGACTATATTTTTACACATCTCTTCCTTTCGTTTCTCCGTCCATGCTGCTCTTGGCTATGTGCTACTGTGACGATCGCTGATAGATAGACAGATAGATAGAGTGAGTGAGTGAGTGAATGAGAGGGTCCTTCCTCAATGTCCATCTAATGATAGGAATCGTTCGGCGCTACAAAACAATATTGCACTTTGAATATTACAATTCTAAACCCCAACTCCAACCCCCGCCCCCCCCCCACCATTTTTTTTTCTCTTTCCATCAAACTTCAGTGTACGAGCATGCCCCCGAGCGGCGAAGGGCATCCTAGCGTCCGGCATCCCAGTTCACTACCCTGAAGGATTCAGGTGTTGAGACTTTCAGCATACAGAGACAATGTGTAGACCATCTGACCAATAGGGTTTTGTTCCCCGTCAGGTCCTAATGTCGCCAACATGTACAGAGACTGTACCCAGGAGTACACCCTGATCTCCGCCCCCCAACACAAAAAATCACGTCCATCTGTACCGGCAGCCGGTACTCATAGTCTTTGTATATTGTCCCAGGAGGTGATCTCATCTCTACAGCTGGGAGGTGTGGGTGTCGTGACCCGAGGACGGGGGCGAGGGAGAAAAGGTTGGAATATGAATAAAAAAACAAAAAACAATAAGAACAACTTACGCGAAGAGAGAGAGAGAGAGAGAGAGAGAGAGAGAGAGAGAGAGAGAGAGAGAGGGGGGGGGGGAGAGAGAGAGATAGAAAGAGAGACAGAGACAATAACGGTCACACTGGGTTAGGATAAAGCAAGGTAAAAGACAAATTGATATCTATAGCCAAGAGAGAGAAAGGAAGAGGGGCGGAAGAAACAGTAAGAGAGAGAGAAAGGGGCAGAAAGGAGGGGGGGGGGGGAGAGAGAGAGAGAGAAAGAGGGAGACTTTTAATCTATTCATTCCTTAGTAACAAATAACAGCAAAAACAAAGAACTACACACGTTTTAAGAAAAGAATTCAAAATGAAACTAAACGTAATACAAAGCACAGACTGTACGTCTCTAACTAGGACTCAACTTACAAAGACGTGGGAATGAATGACAGACAGACTTCCACAGATCAAAGACCAGACTTTTTCATTCATCCATCTGATGTTCAAAGCGCTAGCCTGGAAGAAATCGTGATCAAAGTATGAACAGTCCAGGCCAACTGTCCACGGAGGTCTGAGCTGCCAACAGAACACCTACAGTACGCTAACAAACAAATACAACTGTTGTGGAATTTGCTGCGTGAGAATGAAATTTTTCAAGCCAGATACGTGCACACAACCCACCCCTGTTCATCTTGAAAACGTAACTTCTATGCATTCTCAGCACTGACATTGATGTTGCAGAATGATGACAGATTCGATTTCAAAACCATCAAACTCAAATATAAGGATCGATTAAGGTAATTTTTTTTTTCACTAGTGCAAATTCTGACTCTCGTTCGATACAGTAAGATCGTCGGGTATTTGCTATATTGTTGTATGTGCATTTTTTTGCCTTTTGAGAAAATGAGGCCAGGAGTGTGGTCGGCAAGACGACTAAAAGGCATCAAACATTACGTCATATACTATGGCATGTATCTTGAACCGTTTTTAACCGATTGGAACGACACTTAGACAATAATGAAATCAGGAGCAAGACAAAACCTCAAAATCGGCAAAATATGGCATGTTGCAAATACCCCCTCGATATACAGATCTCATTTAGGATTAGCTAGCAACAAAGATCTGAGCATTTCTATGAAAGTCCTCGTCATCCCAACTGGTAATCAGGAAGCGGCTCTCCCAACTTCAAACTAGACACCCCTTTTCACCACCGTCTGCTACGTCCGGTAGCCAGCTGCAGGTAGATACGGAAGCAGGCGATAAAACTTACTTTGAAAGCAGACGATAGCGAGCGGCAAGAACGGCAGACGGCAACAGAAAGAAAGCAGATGGTGCAGTTGGTCGGTCGTCAGATTTGACAAATGGTCGCACAAAGACGGCAGCAATTCAAAACACGGACCAGAACCCCCCACAGTACACTAGCTTTCCAGGTAAAAATAATGTACTGGTCACGGGAAAACACCGCAGAACGGACAGTCTATTGAAAACTACCCTGCTGTAGGTTTCACAAGGGGCGTAGACAGCCATAGCGCAGCGTTACTTCTTGTTTGTTCCAACTCCACTTTTTGCACAACTGAGAAATTTGACGTTACACTTTTTGCTGCTTTAGTATTATGATAAGGAGTTAGAATAAATCGAAACTATGAAACAGCTTGATAAGTGCCACAACGCATTTTAAACAAGTGTCAACGTGGGCATTTGTTATACTTCTTCTACATACTAAAAGATCTCCAGTGTAAGACCACTCATCTCTTGGTCAGAAGTTCTGGCCACAAATAGGTATCATACTAAGCCCAGTCAGACACAGTCAGATGCTGTTAACAAAATGTACACCAAAGAAACAATGGCTTAGTAAGATAAACTTTTCCTGAATTTACTAAGAAAATATTGGGAAATTATGGTATGCACTTCTTGTCTGCCAGCACCCGAATATGTCTGACCGGGCTTAGTATGATACCACACGTAATACTCCAAAGTTCAGAAAGCGTTGACGGGCATTATCTTCCTACTGCAGCGCCCTGCAACATACTTTGTCAGCAACATGCGATGACACTTCACCACTCTCTCTGTCATCTGTGCATAGATAAGCACGGCGACTCTGGGCGATCTAACGAGGGTTTAGTAAGACGAAATCTCAAAAAAAATTCTTTCACCCTCTCTCAGTGTGAAATCCGACTGTATGATTGACTGAGCACACATTGTCGCAATGGGCCCCGGGACTTTAGAAGAAAGATCAGACAGCTCATTTTTGAGCTTTTTCCTCCACCTCTCCTCCTCTCCAATCGTTCTGCGTTTCATCTTCAGCACCAACACCACCACATCATGATGTCGTGAGTCTTTCACGATCAGAAAGTATAAAACGATATTTCTCTCGAATTTCTTGCTGAAGACTTCTTGTTCTATTCCCTCCTACCCCCAGGAAAACCTCCCACCCCCATTGACCCAGCCCCCCCTCCGATACATCCACAAACGAACCGATGAAATCTGAACACCCCGTAAGTTCAGCCTTAGCTCCTTAAATCTCTCCCTGCCCCCCCCCCCCTCAATCCCTTCTACATGAAAATGCCCCGTTAATTTCGACCAAGAATGAAAAAAAAAAAAAACGCCCCCGGTTAGTAAGTCCCCCCTTCCATGTAGGCTACATGTATTTCTGTTGTCCAGGTGCTAGAGTTGCCACCTCTGGCAGTCTGCGGTTGGTCCCACTGATCAGTCAAGTCAAGCCTCTTGACTGGAGAGCATGTTTTGATCCAAGACTACACAAGTTTTCACAGTTTTGAGTTTCTCAGACAACGTCTCAAGTTACCAATTCATGAATGCTCTCCCGGGCCTCTGCGAGGCAGCAGGGCCGTCTACTGCCAGCAGCTATGGGGGAAGATACGTGGGACATGGTGAATGTTGCTAGGGGTGCGAAGTCTACAAAGCTACGTTCTATAAAGAATAACCAAGTTGTATTCATTGTACAGCAAATGGCTCATAATGTAAAAAAAACAACAACACGTGCCCTTAACAACAACCAGGGGCCTCCAAACTCAAACTCAAACCCACTGTTCGGGAAAATTCTGGAAACTTTTCCGTCTAATTGCTTCTTCCTCTCTGCCTCTCTCTCTACCATGCCAGTGTCGGACCAAACACATCTCGTGTGTGTGCGCGCGAGTGTGTCTTTTAAATACCATAACTATTCAGTCTAATAAAGAAAGGTATTCAGTGTTTTGCTTCCTCTGAAACAAAAAGGCGAAAAACCGAGTTACGATAGTCTACCACACGAACCTCGATTGGAGTGTTATGAACGTTGCAATTAATGATCTTAACTTCCTGCAGTTTAGACAAACCTGGACAAACATGCACGGCATAATATTTTGCACAGCTAAAACGGAAATGCAAATTCCTCTGAAAAAAGCAAAAACGAAACAAAACCAACATGATTCACACGAAATTTCACGGGCCCCAATCAAAACTTAACCAGATGGAAGATAACCCCTTGAATGAACTCAAGTTGGGTTACAAAATCTCCGGGGTAAATGTATTTGATAGATGTACAGATGTATAGTTTGATAGCCAGGCAAGGGCGGCCATTTGTTCACCATAAACCACAGAGCGCGTCCATATGTCAGCGTGTATCATTTCAGGTGTCAGGTGCAGAAACCGTCTATCTCCTACATTAACTTACATACAAACAGCAGCCTGCTGTCGTCACTGATTCAGAGAAATATTACAAGATTGACCTATGATCTTTTTAAAAATAATAACATTCCAAATTCATATAAGAAAGTACACCCCCCCCCCCCTCTCCTTTGACATACACATTTCATTTCCTAGACCTCTTTTTCTTTCTCTGTTTCAACAATATTGCCAAGGGCCAAGCATTTGAGACACTGTGCACTTTTTCCATTAAAATAGTAACAATAATAAAAGCCACTGCAGAATTAAAGATTGACTTTTGAACATAAATGTGCACTCCCTTTGTGACATGAAAAAGGATGTTTTCTGCCATAGGACTAGGAGTAACAGCAGTAAAAACTAGGTCAAGGTTGAGAGAGTGAGTGGGCGGGTAGGTGGGTTTGCGTGGGTGAAGATATGATATCAGCATGAAAATGAAATATACTTGTCTGTTTAACTATCTCTATGTGTGCATGGGCATCTGTGCGTGAGCGGATGTATGAAGGAATGACATCAGCAGGAATTACCCTATCTCTCTATCCACCTCTCAAACTGTCCCCAGTGTAGACGGAGACTAGAAGGAGGAGTGTCAAAATACGGTAAAAAGAAAAAAGTTGTAAGCAGCAAAGCCTAACTCAAGGAATATTACAGAAACGATACGAGAAGACACGAGTGAGTCATACATACCTAGCCAGCAAAGAGTGGAATGGGATAAAGTAATACAGTGAGAGATAAAGTAACGCATGGTGAGAGATAAAGTAACAGACAGTGAGCGATGTAGACAAATGACAATGATGCAGGACTACCGTCAGATAGACACACAGGACTGGAGATGACAAATGAAGAACACAGACAGACCAGGTAGAACGTTCAACAATAGTAGTACTGGGGGGAACAAAGACATGTTCTATTTCAGTATATCCAGAGAGAGAGAGAGAGAGAGAGAGAGAGAGAGAGAGAGAGAGAGAGAGAGAGACAGACAGACAGACACATAGAGACACACACACACACACAGACAGAGAAAGACAGAGAGAGAGAGAGAGAGAGACAGACACGGACAGAGAGAGACAGAAAGTGACAGAGAGAGATGAGAGAGAGACAGAGAGACTGGGACAGAGATAGTGACAGAGAGAAAGAAAAGGGGGGGGGGGAAGAGAAAGTCAAACGGAAAATAAAATTTAGACAGACTGGAACACAACAGCACATGCGAGCAGACACCAAAACAACAACAAAAAAATGCACTTATGCCCTGTGGGCAAGTCAACTTTTCTTTCAGTATCACAGCGGACTTTGTGGGGGGGGGGGGGGGGTTGGGGGGGGGGGGGCACCTAATTACATTTTTGTTGGCGATTTGGCTACAATAATTTTCTATTCAAAATGGTCCACAAGTCAGTACCAAAAATCTTACTGTTGTGAGCAATTTGGCCAAATGAGTGTGTAAAGCTTATACTTATAGCCTCTCCCTGCACAAAAAATACCTAGAATTCCCACGGCAGATAGAACAAAATTCACACAGAAACGGCCGTGCATGGGAAAGGAGATGGGGGTGGGAGAGGGACGCACAAGATAAAAAAAGAATGAGGGAAAGACAGAGAGACAAACAGAAGTTAAAGAGGCCGAGGACGGGACTTCAAAAAGCAGGCAGGATGAGTAGCAGGAAGGAAGAGGAGGGTGGGTGTGGGACAGAGATCAAAAACTTAATAAACACAAGAGCGCTACTTGAAACAACAAGGGCCTGACACACCCTCATCTACAGCCCTATAGCCACTGAGCCCCCCCCCCCCCGCTGCAGTATCAAGGCAGTGGGGAAATAGTACCGGTACTCACTCCATAACCTTGTAGTTGTAGCGCGCATGTTGTAGAACACGGCTTGGCACTCTGCTCTCTCACTTGGGGCGAACATTAAACCTTTAGACCACCCGGGTTTTCGGGGTCAAACCTTTCCACGGGCATTGAAATGTACAGTTAACCCTCCTCCTCTCTGCCCCTCCCCCTTTCAACAGCGGTTCTCACAAAGTCCCAGGCCACATTCCTTTACTCACTCACGATTCCAGATTTCCTCCGCCCCCCCCCCCCCATTCTGAATTAGCGTCTAAAATATCATCATCATTATCATCCACTGTCTTGCCTAGAGCTCAGCAGGCATTGACGGCTATAGTTCTTCATCCCACTCTTTCACTCGTGGCCCTCATGAACGAGTTGCTGTTCATTGTGTTGTTGGTTGCCCAAGTGTTCAGGCTATTTGTGAATGTTGCGCTACATATTTTATTTACCAGTATGCTTTCACAATGGCAATTACTGAAGCAATTTATGAAACTAAATTTGATTATTTACAAAACTCTTATTCAGAACAATACACAACTTTTGAGAATTTTACCAATGTAATCAAGTTCATATGGAACTGTTTAATTCTATCAATGAAATTTAAATTGATGAAGCTCTGAATACCACACATAAATTAAGTACCTAAACAGACCGTGAGAGGCGCAGAGTGGCCGTTATCGTGTCGATCTGCCGTAAAAACCAAAATTCAGACTCACAACTCAAACGCAGGCATTTATATTATACAACACAATAAGATGTAAAAATTCCTGCTCTGGAGCCAAATGTCTCCCGCTTGAGAGTCACTGTTCCATAATGACTCTTCTTCAAGGTAGCCCGCCCAGCTCAGTTTCGGTGGGAATTTTTAATGGATGACTTACAGAAAGGTAAGTACACACACACAATGGATGGCTCACAGAGGGCCGAGTACATCAGCTGCTAATGGTGATCTATCAGCTGCACTCACTCACAAACCAATTTCAGGCAACAGTAACAACAAGAAAGAGAGAGAGAGAGAGAGAGAGAAAAATTGTTAAAAGTGCCATCGTTTAAGTCAAAAGGTTCATTTATTCACGTTTTTTTTCCCTTCACGAACTTGACTGGCTGCTGGGAGTAGACTGCGTTTCTCAAGGTAGGGCACGGCACTATATCGGAGGGGCGTGGGATTCCGGAATGGGGCGTATGGATTTTTCGTAGGGATCTTAATTTCATGGTGTATTTTAACTTAACTTAGATCAAAAACTGTAATTTGTTTAGATCATGTTGCTGGTTTCTTTACAAGTTTGGGATTTAAAACTTAGCTCGGATTAATACATCGAGCTTAATAGATGCACGGCTTTAAAGATTAATGTAACCTTGCTGTGGTGGAACACGCGTGTTTTTTTTTTTCCCTTAAATTGATATGGGACGTGGGACGACAAAAACAACAAAAGTTCATGTTTATATTCTTCATTTCAATGCCTCTTGTTCCACTTTCCTGTTTCTCCATCTCACAGAATTTCCCCCAAAACACATCAGACCAATCTGCCTCTGCTACGCCCTCCCCCATTTCCCACCCCCCTCCGCGCCACTGTTTCCCATAGCTTCAACAACGCATATTTAGCTTCTAATAACGCCGGCCCATAAAAAAAAGATAACTGCATAACTGTCAAATTTTGGAAGCGATAACCTGAACATCCCACTGTACAGGCGCGCAGTGGTAAATGCTCGTGCAGAGAAAGCGGAAAGATACCGTATTATTATTTAACGAGCCGATTATCCCGGCATTTCAAATCTATCTCCTGTAAACCTATAATTCAAATTTTACGACATCAATTTTCAACGATTTCATGTCGTAAATTACGTGATAAGAAGTGAATGTTTCATCTTTTTATTATTTTTTTTTAATGTATCACAACCAGTTAGCCTACGTCTCTTGTGGGGTTCTATTTGTGGTACGATTACCTACGATATAGGCATCGTGCAAAAAGATGAGTGGGTTGTGGGCATTTTACGTACTGTGTAGATGATAAGAAGTGAATGTTTCATCTTTTATTATTTTTTTAATGTTTCACAACCAGTTAGCCTTCATCTCTTGTGCGGTTTTGTTTGTGGTACGATTACCTACGGCGTAGGCAGCATGCAAACAGATGGGTGGGTTGTGGGCGCACTGAAACAAAGTCACTATTGCGACTGCTTTGTCTAAGTGCCCCATGATCTCTCTTTCCGCTTGCTGACTCAAGACGAGCTTCGACGCGCCCCTACGAGTGAGACAGACTACTTATTTCGCCGGTCTCACCAATGCGCGATGCCCGGTTTAACTCAATAGTTCATATCTCACTTGAAAAACCGAGACGAAACAGCTTAGAGGGCAGTCTTAGTGCCCGCCGATATAGTGCCATGCCCCATCTTAAGACACAGAGTCTACTCCCAGCAGCCAGTCAAGTTCGTGAAGGAAAACAAAATATGAGTAAATGAACATTTTGACTTAAACGATGGCACTTTTAACAACTTTTCTCTCTCTTTTTTCTTTCTTGTTGTTACTGTTGCCTGAAATTGGTTTGTGAGTGAGTGCAACTGATAGATCACCATTAGCAGCTGGTGTACTCGGCCCTCTGTGAACCAGCTGAAAACAGGAGATGTAAGGGAATGTATTCATAAGTGATTTGATAGGTCAATGAGTGATGAAACCCTGAGAGCCAATGAGGAAGAAAAAAAAACAAAAAAACAATTGTCTAGACTTTAAAGAGAATGAATGAAAGAATAAGTGGACGAATGAGAAGGAAGAAAGTGCATGGAGTGAGTTTGAGTTTGAGTTTCACGGCGCGTCGGCACGATAACGGCCACTTTACGCCCTTCACGGTCTATTTGTGTGTAAGAGACGAATAAAAAAAAGGAAGGAAGGAAAAAAAATGCCAGCAAATGGAAACAATGATCTGAACGTTTAATAGAGTGAATGAAAGAATGAGTGGAGGAATCAGACCAGAAAAATGTGTAAGAGTGAGAGACGAATTTAAAAAAACAAGATGGAATTTAAAAAGAAATGTCAGCAAGTGGACAGATTGATTGACAGACAGCCCGGCGTCGTGGGATCGAAAAATAACGCAACTGGCTTATCCCGGAGAGCTACAGCGAAACCGGGGAATCTGAATTCATTCTCAAACAAAAAACAATGATATCAGACGTTTCTATCCTTCATACCACGAGTATAATCTGCAACATAAAAGTTAGGAAACAAAACAGAAAGGCCAAAGACAGGAGAAAAAGGGGGGAAAAAAACACTTAAAGGCCAAACTGGCACCGTCTGATGCAGACTAACCAATCATAAACAATACCCTTCACATTCCGGCACCTCCCTGGCCGACAGGGGCAGATAAACCCATGCTAAGAATAGCAGCATTATCTTCTCTTGAAGGCTCATTACCTCCCCGGAAGCAACGCCATTTTGTCGGACTAATGTTTTATGGAGGGCTGGCTGTAACGGTCAAAGAGAGTCGCAAGGTATGAAGATAAAGCCGTGCAGAAAGTTAAAGATACCCACGAGAACTTCTGTCTTCTTCCTTGGAAATCTCCCCCAGACTTAAGCTGGGTTCTCATGTATACCGAAACGGGCAACGGAAACGTCAAAGAGCCTTCAAGTAGTGAAATAGAAAGAATGTTTCCGCACGCCGTTTCCGTACACATGGAAACACTCTTTCTTTTTACTACTATATGAAGGATTTTTTGCCGTTTCCGTTTCCGTACACAACATGAGAACCCAGATTTAAGCGGCTGACAGCAAAATGAGTCAAGCAGGCTTTGTGTGTGCTTTGGCTCAATGTGGGAGTTTGAATTTTTTTTTAATTCGAGTTTGAGTTTGGGTTTACGGAGCATCAGCACGACAACGGCCACTTTGAAACTTTCACAGTCTATTTGGGTACTTTACTTAATATGTTTGGTATTCCGAACTTCATCAATTTAAATTTCGCGAAGAGAATAAAATCGTTCCGTGTACACTTCATTACACTGGTAAAATTCCCCAAAATTCGTTCGCACTGGAAAGGGGTTTTGAATAATTATGTGTATAAGAGTTTTTAAATCCAGTTGAAACAAAGTATGGCCTTCAAAGGGACGAGAGCACACACAGAGAACAACAAAAGAAAGTCCACAGATTTTTCTTTGTCCATTTCTGTTCCAACTTCATTATTAATTACTCAGGAATCGTGGCGACAAAAATGACTGCAATTCCGGGCTAATTAACTACTACTATACACTACAAGACCAGATAATAACACTGAAAACACCTGAGGTCTGGGTCGAGTATCGCGGAAAAATCGATATGATGAAGAAGAAGACAAGATATTGGCTACATCAAGCAGATGGGGCTTAGCTTATCATTACATTGACAGTCAAGACGTATAGCCAGTGGATACTTTTGTTCTTCTGACTGGCTTGAAGATATAGACAAAAAAGAAGAACTTTGCTTGTCCACGGAAATAAAATAACAACAAAAACAAAACGTGCAAAGTGTTGCTTTGTGCTCGGGGGGGGGGGGGGGCTTTGAGCATGCGCGCTCTCGACAAGATCAGCTGTAACTACGTTAATCAAAAACAGGGACTGAAAGACTTACGAGAATAAGACATATTTATGGCTGTAGAACGTCCTAAAGAAAATCGAAAGATATGCCTGTATGACGTCAAGTGAAACAAACACGTTCATAGAGTTATAAATGTGCTGTAAATGACCTATTGCAAAGCATCGTATTTTACAAATCCGCGGGTGACACAGAAGTAACACAACAAAAATATCAATACTTGGAAGACAAAACCTAGGGCATGATGAAAATAATGCATTATGGTCTTCTCAAAACAATCTGGGTCCCAGTTACCCAAATTACACTGACCCATAGCAGTTATCAAAGTTGGGTATCGGGGGAAATCATACGGTGGTCATCATCAGCACGGACTCCTGCACTGTGCAGGGTGTAGAAAACAGCTGGACACTGGTCATTTCTGATGTTCTAAACCAATAAAGATCACGTCCAGAATCTGGAATGGACATTTTGCTGACCACAACATATTTTTCCCGCTGCTCCTCGTTTATGGCCAGCGATGTGTGAGGCTAATGTGATTAGGCTGACCCGAGAGGGACGTGTGTGTGTGCTGTTTGAATAACAACAAGAGGATAGAGAGATGGAGTGCGTGAAGGAAATACAAAGATGAAGGAAAAAAGCAAAATTAGGAGAGAGAGTGTAACTCAAAGCGAGCCATCAAGAAACTTAAAGTGATAGATAGATAGATAGATAGATAGATAGATAGATAGATAGATAGATAGATAGATAGATAGATAGATGGATGGATGGATGGATGGATGGATGGATGGATGGATGGATGGATGGATGGATGGGTGGGTGGGTGGATGGGTGGATGGATGGATGGATGGATGGATGGATGGATAGATAGATAGATAGATAGATGTGCATAGATAGATAGATAGATAGATAGATAGATAGATAGATAGACAGATGGATGGATGGATGGATGGAAGGATGGATGGAAGGATGGATGGATGGATGGATGGATAGATAGATAGATAGATGGATAGAGAGAGAGAGGGACAGACAGACAGAGAGAGAAAGGGTGAGAAAGATAAAGGAAGACAGAGAGGAAAAGAAGAGGGTGAGACGGAGCAGAGATAGAGACGCTATCAATAGATGGCAGAAAGGAGCAGAGAGAGAGGCAGTGAGTGAGCGAGAAATAAAGAGAGAACAAAACAAAAGAGCGAGAGAGAGAGAGAGAGAGAGAGCAATAAGCAAACGACACACAATTCTATCACATTCTGACACTTGGAACTGGAGAAACAGAAAGTAAAAGGATAAAAAATCATGTAGAAAGGACATATCACAATTTCTACAGACATACATAAATCAATGACAAACTTTTCACAACTCTGTTCAGACAAATTTATACCCACAATAAATCCAGAGCAATAACTTGCCATGACGTTTCCTACCAGTCACAGCTCACAAAACAGCTACATACACACAGGTATATTATCTATCCAGTTTCGATTGTTTTGACTCCCTGGCCCCCAAACAAACCAGACACAACATTTCTGCACTGAGTAACCCTTTCATTACGTTGATAAAACGGCCCTCGTTGACTCAACACATATTTCTCGATACTCGACAGAAAGTCTCGGGGAACGCTGCACTTAGCACTTATAGACCCCTGAGATGTAAAAGATCAACCAAGATAAGGAGAAAGAAAAAACCAGTTTCAATTCTGGCTAATCAGTTTTCATAGTTTATTAGGTCTGTAGACCAGGGGTTCTTAAAGTATGGGAGGTGAGTGGGACTTATTTCACTTTCTGCTGATTTTAAAAACAATTCACTTTTGAAATTTATTTCTTCATTTAAAATCAAGTAAAAAATGAACAACAGACAGACAGACAGACACTGAGACAGACAGACAGACAGAATAGATAGATAGATAGATAGATAGATAGATAGATAGATAGATAGATAGATAGATAGATAGATAGATAGATAGATAGATAGATAGATAGATAGATAGATAGATAGAAAAAAAGAAAGAAAGAAAGAAGTGAGAGACCAAAATCTCTTGAACAAAATATTATTCTCTTGTAGTTTCGTAAAGATAAAGTGGTGTGAACTCTGTAACGTTGACGAACAGGGAGGATACTAGCCCCCATTCTTCTATGTGGCTCTCAGAAAACACAAGTTTGAGAAACACTAGAGCAGGGAGTATCTTCACTTTAATTCTCTGTCAGAGGAGAGAGCGAGTCCCGTTTGGTGCGAACAATTTTGTGTGTGGGATCGGACCGCTATCTCATTCTCATGGGTGATGATATTGTAGATTAGGAAGTAATACGGTGTCCTACTGTGGAAATTATTAAAATTTGTGAAGTGAATAAAGGGGAACGCTTTAAACACAATAAGGATTGGTCAGGTCACGCGAAGGGTGCAAGAGAGGGTTTAAGTGTGCCCGTACGTGTATTGAATGAATGTGATTGTGTAATATCTAACTGTTTATGGGTAGGGAGGGAGAGAGAAAGAGATGATAGAGAGACAGACAGACAGACAGGCGGACGGATAGATAGATAGATAGATAGATAGATAGATAGATAGATAGATAGATAGATAGATAGATAGATAGATAGATAGATAGATAGATAGATAGATAGACAATCAGACAGGCATACAGACAGATAGACAGACAGACAAAAAGTGTCAAAATTTGGTAAAAAGAAAACGTTGTATGTGGCCTTGCTGCGACCCGTTTTTCTGTGGTTTTTCTAATAATTATTTAGACGTCTAGATAGACAGATAGGCGTAGACAGATAGGCAGACAAACGGAGGGGAGAGAGAGAGAGAGAGAGAGAGAGAGAGAGAGAGAGAGAGAGAGAGAGAGAGAGAGAGAGAGAGAGAGAGAGAGAGAGAGAGAGAAAGAGAGAGAGAAAGAAAGAGAGAGAGAGAGATAGAGAGAGAGAGAACTGACATAATGGCGAAAATAAAAACGAAGTTGATCACAGAAATGTCGACAGGACAAAGAAACAATACTAAAGACGACAGATAAAAACTAACAACCCTGTACAGTATGAATGAAAAGTCATTGGAAAGTCTGTGCTGTGTCCATCAGGGACCCATACGACTTTCAGACATTCCCATACGTCTTCCCACACGCCAAGGTCTCGTTCTTTCGCAGAACTCTATAATCCCAATTCAGCGTTCAAATGTCCACTGATACCCATCTTCCTACAAGAAGTACGTTGTCTATTGAGTTCAGAGACAGACAAAATATTGTTAAACTGTACCAAGAGATTTCAAAGACAAAGAACTTTTTTTTTTTGGTACTGCTGTCCCCGACTCCACTGTTAATTACCCTAAATATTTAGTGGTTTTCAGAATTTACTGAGATGTCTCAGAGAACGTGCTAGAAATAATACGTTCAATAAAGAGCTAGTAACATAATGAGATAAGACTTTTTTTTTTTGTCTCCGATATAGTAGGGGGTTTGTGGGACCTCATGTGTTTCTCTCTCCCCCTCTTTCTTTCTCTCTCTATTACTCTCTCTCTCTCTCTCCCTCACGTCAAAACTGTCTCGACTCAGCTGGCAAAAAGAGATTTTGAGTTAGATTTTGAGTTTGAGTTTTACAGTACGTCGGCACGACAACGGACACTCTGCGCCCCTCACGGCCTATTTGGGTATATTTTCTTTGTTTCGTATTCAGAGCTGTCAAGTTTAACATAGAATTAAATACATTCATATAATTTTAACACGTGTAAAATTCTTTTTTTAAAAATGTTGTTTTATATAGATCTGGAAAAAGTTTTGTAAACGAGTATAAAAGTTATTAAATCAAGTTGTAGGTCTTAGCCTCTCTCAGAAAGGACAGGATGCGTTGCGGATCCACTTCAGAACATAATATTCTTTATGGATCCGCAGGCAGGACGAAACACCTCGCGTACTATGTCAAAAAGGCGGAAAACGGTCTTGACTCAGTGGGGGGGGGGGGGGGCACCAGCCCAGTGGTGGATCTGCTATGAAACTTAAGGCCCAGTGCCCCTAATCCCGGACGGGCCCTGAAGACATTTGATTTTGGATGTTGCCCTGTTGTTGTTGCTCACAAAGGACCCCCATAACAGTTCAAGTTTCAAGGTCCCAAACGATGTAGGTCCGCCACTGCACCGGCCTATCGGTGATTAATTTGTCGAATTATTTAAATAGAAGAGAAAAAGTAATTGGGATTTGGTCATGATATTATGAATACCAATCTACCATCATTAACTCAGAGAAGTTTTTGGACAATAGCAGGGGGAGGGTATCAAAGAGGAACTTGAGAACCGCCCACCAACGGACAAAGGTTCTCTCCCCTGCATTTCCGGCCTGGGACGGGCAGCTGTTGCACATACGTCAGCATGTCCACTTCACAACGTCAATGGGCTGTGGTAGTCAGGCAGGGTTGAAGTGAAATGAAGGGAGGCCGAAATATTTCTGGGCGTTTTGGCAGAGAGGGACGGACGCAGATTCTGCCGGGTGTCAGGCCAGTTGACAGGGGGGGAATGTTGGATTGAGGGAAGAGTCGGGAGGAGGTGGAGAGAGGGGGGGGGGGAGATGCCACATTGCTGTGAGTGCATGCCCTGGGTAGGGGGGTGAAAATGGGAATGGAAGTTGACAGATATAGGTGCAGGGGTGATTTATTGTCTTTGTTTTTTGTTTTTTTTTCTAATGGAAGAGCTGTACACACATGCAGAGAGAGAGAGAGAGAGAGAGAGAGAGAGAGAGAGAGAGAGAGAGAGAGAGAGAGAGAGAGAGAGAGAGAGAGAGAGAGAGAGAGAGAGAGAATGTGCCCATTCATGTGTTCCGGAATCATGATACCGAATGTATGAGTGAAGAAAGTGGACGGTGTGTGTGTGTGTGGTTGAGTGAGTGCATGAGTCAATGTCTTAGTGGGTGGTCAGCTGGAATAAGGTAAGAGTGTTAGTGAGTGGTGAGTGAGTGAGTGAGTGAGTGAGTGTGAGTGAGTGAGTGAGTGAGTGTGAGTGAGTGAGTGTGAGTGAGTGAGTGAGTGAATGAGTGAGTGAATGTGTGAGTGAGTGAGTGAGTGAGAGTGAGTGAGAGAGTAAGTGAGTGAATGTGTGAGTAAGTGAGTGAAAGAATGCTTGAGCGAGTGCGTATGTGACCATGTAACCGGGAAAATGAGTGGCTTCGGGGATAATTAATTCGACTTTTTAATCAGCATGCCTAGTCTCTTGTCCTCATTAGTGAGTACTGCAAATCGATACCAAACAGCATGAACAAGTCGCTACAAACACAACAACCAGACAATGACTCTAATTAAGAACGAATAACGAAGAGACAGGAAATGAAACGTCGATCCTCAGGTAGGTACGTACACGGACGCGCCACCCAGGTAAGACGTGTGATAATTAAAACACACAGGAACAAGTGGTCGCTCTCCACAGGGGTGAGTACATGTAGTGACTCTTCAGTATGATTTAAGTACTCATCAAGAATCTATCACCACGAAAAGTAAGAGAAAGAGAGAGAAAAAAAGTACCTATTAAGGGGTTTTTTGTTTGTACACGTACTAAAGAACCACAGAAAGGTTGATAAGTACCTGGGGGGCTGAGAAAATTACATGTAGCTACCCTGTAGGTGATGAGTACTTGGGGAACCTGGTCCCTTCTTAAGTATGTTTGTCTCAGATGCTGGCGTGGATGTAGTCATTGTTAACGAAGTGGATTTGGCACCAAAACAGCAGGTCCGCCAATCAATGATGGAAAAAATCTAACAACTTGTGATAAGAGTGGACGCTCTAAGAGCTGTCTAGAAAAGCCAATGAAGATGGTTTAATTTCGTCTTCAATCATGTTCAAAACAAAACTTAGACCATTGGGCACGCTCTCGTACTAATATGAAGAGATCAGCGGGTTCAGTAACAAAGAGCCATGATCTGTGCAGCTAACAAGTTTAGTATGAAACGTTTTGAAGACCCTTCGAAAACAAAGGAAAAAGTTTTGGACTTAACGGCTGGCTAAAAATGGCTTACTGGCTCAAGTTTGACGTCAAATTTCACCGGTTACAAAGCTCCTGTCTGAGGACCACTGAGTAACAGGGGTCCCCTGGATAATATGAAAACCCTCTGGAAACAATGAAAAGAGTACTGAACCCGCTGACGATGAGAAGGAAACAAACAGGCCACTTGCTCGAGTTTGATATCAAATGTCAGTGGTTACAAAGCTCCTGTCTAAGGACCACTAAACAATGAGGGGGGAGGGGGGGGTGTCCTCTGGTTAACGTTTTTGAAAACCCTTTAGAAAACAAAGAAAAAGAGAGCTGAACTTAATGGCTGAAAGGAAGTGGGGGAAAAAAGTAGGGCATTTGCTACAGTTTGACGTCAAGTGTCAACGGTTACAATTTCCTGTGTGTGGCCAGCAAGTGACCGGGGGGTCCCCAGCCAGTTAGTCAGACCTCCCGAGGTGACTGGTCAGATCTACAGTGCCCACACCATTACTGTAGCAACTCCTCTGTCTAGTTCCTACGTGAGCCTTAACCCTGACAGCACCGATCTATAGTGGACTGAATCCCTCCTTCAGTTTTTTTTTTTCCTTCCTTTTTGCCCTTTGTAGAAGAATGCATGTTGCCTAGTCCAATCACGAACAAGTTATAAGCCGAGGTGAACATTAGCCCATTTTGATCACCCAACCAGCTGGATAGTGACGTCACCAATGAGACCTCACCCACCCAGCCGACTACCGGTAGTTGGATC
This sequence comes from Onchidella celtica, assembly GCA_963931925.1. NCBI lineage: Eukaryota > Metazoa > Mollusca > Gastropoda > Systellommatophora > Onchidiidae > Onchidella > Onchidella celtica. The sequence goes on along the minus strand of OZ007581.1, from coordinate 27,478,180 downwards.
TGTTTGCTGAAATTCAATGTCGTGTCGTCATCATCAAACCAATCGGACCATCAAAATTAGTTGGGTTCGGGCAACTCGGCTTATTCCCAGGGAAAGTCATCACATCACGTGTGAACTTACGTCCTATATATTATGCGAACTTGCATAAATATGGCTAAACCTGTACTGTATTAAGTATACAATGTCAAAATTGGACAAAAAGAAAAAGTTGTATGTAGCGAAACCCTGCGTGAGAAATAAAACCCAAACGATACAAAGCAAACTAAAGAGAAGACAGAAAATACACATTTTCTCTGTGGTTTTTATTATATTCCGTCAATTATGTATACAATTTCACATGCATTCCGGCGGACATAAATGAACCCTCACATTAAAAAAAGAAAAAATTCTATTCAGATAGATCTACCATTATTGTGCACGTACTTTAACATAAATGAAACTTCGCACTGTCCCAAAAATATCGTTCACGAAGAGTTCACAATTTATACTAATAAATAACATCCATCTATTCATACAGACCTCTGTATCCAAACCTCGAAACGGAGACACATCTTTTAAAATATCCGTCTCTATCTATCTATCTATCTATCTATCTATCTATCTATCTATCTATCTATCTATCTATCTATCTATCTATCTATCTATCTATCCCTCGGTTCGTCTGTCTGTCTGTATGCTTGACCTAAGTTTTGAATTCCAGCCCGTTGTAGTATTTTCTCAGTCTTCCCCGTTGTAGATACTAGTTTCATTGACTGATGTTCACTGTTCACGCAATACATTCGTACAGTACACACTGACCACCGCCCTCATAACCACACAGTAGCCACCCATCCTTCTCCGTCAGCCCGGCATCTCACAGTCCATCAATGAATGTCCAGTCTGGGTGGCTGACCAGTCAACAATTTTAATTAGGCGTGGCGAGATTCCTTGACCAGCTGGCGCTCGTGCCGGCGTGACGCAGAGCAATGTCTGGTAGGTCAGTTCTACCCCTCTCCTGGAACCAGCCTTGGGGGGGGGGGGTGCATGGTGGACGGCAGGGGGTACTTATAGTGAATAGATTAGGTCCGGCCTTTGTTTTGATGTGTGTGTGTGTGCGTTCTTTTGTATGTTTGTGTGTCTTCACGTGTGATAGACAGGTAGATAGACAGACAGACAGACAGACAGACAGACAGACAGGCAGACAGACAGAGACAGACAGACAGACAGACAGACAGACAGACAGACAGACAGACAGATAGATAGATAGATAGATAGATAGATAGATAGATAGATAGATAGATAGATAGATAGATAGATAGATAGATAGATAGACGGGCAAGCGGGTCTATCTGTCTGTCCGCCCGCCATAGATATACCGACAGACAGACAGATAGACAGATATTGCCAAACTGTATCTGCAGATGTATCAGTCGCTCTATTATCTGCAGATAAGCAAAAATATAAGATACACCCTTATACAATCGTGTACAGAGAGAAACTCGCTTGAAGCCAATGGTGAAAATGCTTAAGATGCAAAAATCCAATCAACAAAACATGTCGTTGAAACAGGAACAAATTTGCAATCCAGCATTAAACTGGACGAGAGAAAATAAAATAAGTAAAACTATATTGGAAAAATAAGAGGATAGCTTAGTCTCTGAACTACAAATGGAAACACGGACAAGCAACCAATCAGACTCCACCTGACATCTTCAACGAGCCAATCAAAGGCCAGCACTAGTCACGTGTTGACGGTAAGGACCAATCCATTTGTTATGGAGAGTTGACATAAACGCTAATCAAGACACCAAATAGCTAGTCTTCAGCACCAATGAAATACGACTCCCGAGTTCTTCGAGTGGCCAATCAAACCTGTTTGTTATGGCAATTTGTCCAATCGTATCGCGTTTATCGCTGCTCGTGGGGACAGGGCAAATAAGCATGCAGCAACACGAGTGACCACGGAAAACGAGGTCATTAGCGAGGGCGACAAAATAAACAAATGAGTGCCCGCGTGGAGTGGGCGTGAGGAGAGGTCCTAAAAGTATAGCTTCTGCCTCTCTCCTGACACATCTTCAAGGGTATCACGACCACTCTGCACATCACACTGAACAGACTCGGTCCCTCGCCATTTCGCCCCGGTCATCATTTCGCTTCGTAAAACTCACAAAATCAATGAACTCGTGATTAAAAGAAGATGGATGCGTTACGTAAACTTGGGACAAACTTCGGGTGGCTGGAAAAGAGACTATAATTTATGACAGCCATTATCCCCCGGGTGCCACGCCAAGCACAGTAATTCATTGGTCCTATAACGATGCTGTCGCGGATGAGATTCCAGTTTCATTGTTTCTCACGAAATGTATTCGTTCCGCGACGCTGGTCATCTTTTCATGCTCTGAAAACGAAACAATATTAATTACTTCCACTGCAGTGATGCCATACGGCAGTGGCGTTACGTGGGCGGGGCTTCAGGGGCGGTGGCACCGGTGGCAACATTTATAGGGGCCCAAAATTTCAGAACTAGTTGTGAAAGATGTTTCTCAAAACTTGAACTAATCAAAATATACCAGAGAGCTACAATAAGCTCAGAAAGACTGAGTAACGCAGAAATTTGAGAGAGATTAATTTCAATATTGTTCTTGAAAATTTTGCATACTTTTAAATAAATTTGAGTATCCCCCCCCCCCCCCCCAAACAAACAAAAATCCTGCCGACCGGCGCTGCACTGTGGCGACGACGTGCCTGCTCCAGTTGTAACTGGGCTGCAATGGTACAAAGGCAAATTTCCCAAATGGGATTAAAGTAGTATACAAAATACAAAATATACCATAGCATTAAGTGCGTTTGGCCTGAATTACATCAGTGTTTTCCTAAAGTACATGTTCTTGGGGTGTAAGGGGTTCAGTACTGGACTGACGGAAGGGACCTTGGGAGTGCTAAGGGTCCACGGGTCGAGGGGCTCAAAACTTGCCTTGCCCCCGTGGCTGGAAACCCAGGCTACGCCACTGACCAAACGTCATAGCGCCGTGATTTACACCACACGCCAGAGCTCGGCAGCCACAAATGATTATTGCCGCCGACACGATGTTGGAAAATTACCTTCATCAAAGCCTCGTGTCGTAAACAAAGGTTCAAACATTGTGTTCTTGAGGCCGCCATCACCTGTTTTCTTTCTTTTTTTAATTTTTTATTTATGGCAAGCATTGTTCAAATTAATGCAGTGAGAGAGGATCGAATGTCTCTGGGTTTAACATCAATACGATGTGCATTTCCAGCAACTTAAAGCTACTTTCGTATTGTAATACATACCAAAAAAAGCTAATTTAAAAGCTAATTCTTTCTTTACTATACCTAACGCGATGATAAACATCTGAAACCTTAATACAGAAGACCGTACTGTGTAATGTAACGTTGATAATATATGGCCAGCAATAATAATAATAATAAGACAAAAACAATAATAATAACAATGACAACAGCAACAACAACAATAACAACAACGACAATGTTAGCTACAAATTGCAATAACAAGTAGATAAAACTGCACAATCTTCTCAACCTGATAGCAGGATCTACTGCAGCCCAACATCTTAAATGACTAGTCTATAGTTAACGTAACCAATACTATTTCTCTTTGTACTGCAGGTGTTTTGGAACTCGACGTGCAAAAAAAAAAAAAAAATGCCTAAATTGGCCAGACCAAGAACAAAAATGTCACAAACAACATCAACAAAACTTGCACCTTAGCCCCCAAACAATTTTTGTTTCTTTATTTCTTCAAGAAATATACTTCCAGACAGTGGTCAGATTTCGAGATAATTTTTTTTTTTCATTATTTATGGTTGGCTGTCCGATAGCTGAGTTTTACTCCATACACAAGAAGAGGCGTCCTATTCCGCGTATATAATAAAGAGTGTAGGGCAGTGACGTTCAATATTTTCTAAGCTGCCCAAAGGGCGTTCTGTATGCTACACACAGATGCGCTGGCGCCGGCTGCCGTTGAGAACTCTCATTTGGGACCTGACAAAGCTTGAATAAGTGTTGGTGAGTACGCCAGAGGCCGAGAGATAGAGCAAAGAAAAGGAAGGGGAGGGGAAGGGGTGGGGTTCAGAGAGAAAAGTTTCAAGTTCTGTGAGCAAATTCGGATTGCCCTGACCTAGAACTGTCAATCTTGAAGTTGGGGTTTTCGCACGCAAAATATCAATGTTCCCCATCATAACAAAAGCAAGGCCCGACACACAGAGGGTACTCTTTGGTAAGGGGCTTTTCGTAAAGTACGTCCGCTCGGGGGGAATTTACGATATACCAATGTAACGTAATGTTGTAATGGAACTATTTACTTCTACTTGTGAAATTTAAAATTGATGAAGTTCTGAATACCAAATATAAATAAAGTACACAAGAGAGACTGTGAAAGGCGCGATGGGGCCTCTGTCGTGCCCATGCGCCGCAAAACCCAAACTCAAATCCGAGGGTATGTGTGTGTGTGTGTGGGGGGGGGGGGAGGGGGGATGTTGTTTCCAGCTTCCATTGGCGGGAAGGGGGGGGGGGGGTCCTGAAGACCGTGCGCACACCTTTGAATTATAGTAATAAAATTTTGGTCTTATTTAGGTTGTTTTTTTCTTTCAGACATATTAAGTTGTGAGATTACATTCATAACCATCGTGTCTTTGATGAAACAGTTCAATAGTTCATGTAAAGTGTTATAAATAAAGTTGTCAAAAACCAAGGCTTTATTATTGGCATTTAACATTCTAATGGCTGTGTGCTTGTACAAGGGGCAAGTGGGGGGGGGGGGGGGAGGGAGGGGGGGTTGAAGCCAAGCGAATGAAAAGCGTACGATAAATATACCTTTGCTGCGGGAGGGGAGGGGTGACGTCATGCATACGAAAACGTATCCGTGGGTTTTTGTGTCTGTGTAGTTGGGGGGGGGGGGGTAAAACTGCCAAATTCGAGCACACGCACTTTATATATAGCCCCTATACGGGTGTTTAAAAAGCAAGTGAGAAGTGTGTAACTCTTCCCTGATTGATGGTATGAAGTTGGTAGTGGAACTCTTTCGCTTTGGTGGGTTTTTGTGCTTAGTGGTCTTCATGTGGGGGTCAGACTTTTTGTAGGGTGGTTCTGACAGGCGAACTTTCTGGAAAAGTGGGTAGTTGAAGGGTTTTGTCCTAGTTTCCTAACAGGGCTGGGTCAACGGGAGGTCACGTATGACCTAGATATTGTCAATAGTATTTCTTTCGTTGTAGGATGGAAGTGAGTGAGTGAGTGAATGAATGAGTGAGTGAGTGTGTGTGAATGAATGAGTGACTGAGTGATAGAGTGAGTAAGCGAAAGTGCGAGTGTGCGTGAATGAGTGAGTGATTGGCTGAGTATAGAGTGAGTGAGCGAAAGTGTGAATGTGTGAGTGAGTGAGTGAGGACGTGAGTGAGTGAGAGAGAAAACAAGGGAATTGGGAAAAAGAAAATGAAAGTGAGCAGATGAGAGAGAGATTGAGAGAGTGGAGTACATACAGTATATGTATGTATGTGTGTGTGAGAGAGAGGGACGGAGGGGGGGAGAGAGAGAGAGGGACGGAGGGGGGGGGGGAGAGAGAGAGAGAGAGAGGGACGGAGGGGGGGGAGAGAGAGAGAGAGAGAGAGTGAGAGAGAGAGAGAGAGAGAGAGAGAGAGAGAGAGAGAGAGAGAGAGAGAGAGAAACATAGGTCTCTACGGCTTACAATACTCTATTATTACTGCACTCGAAGTCACTGTTTTGTATAGCTAGCTCAGGAATTCATGGGCGGATCTCAGAAAACATTTCTACTTCTACTGATTCAGTCATAGTTTATCTCTGGCACTAAAACTTCACCCACCCCAACAAAGTCTTGGCTTGACCGTGCCAAGAGTGTAACTTTACGCCCATACACCGAGCAGCACACAGGAAATCGGGTCAGTTCAAACTCTGCTCATTTCGGCCAAGAGACGAGGCGAAGGCGAGTTTAGTTGGGGGATGCCGAGGGCTGATGAAAGGGAGATTATCGATCTGATTACGGGAAAGATAGATTTCTTTACTGAATGGGCTGGGAGAGCCGTCATTGAAAGAAACAAAGAGATGGAAAGATAGATCAAGAAACCGGAGAACAGCGTGAAAGAAAGAAGAAAACAACTGGTTTAACCGTTCGGCCACTCCGCTGTTCCTGGCAGGGCCGTTGGTGCCATAGCAAAGGTCTCGGGTTCGATCCCCATCTTGATCACTAGTTTTCCTTTCACTCCCGCTTCGTTCTTCTGGGCACCAACTAGGCACATACACTTCAAATCACCTTACATTTTTCCTTAGTGGTCATTTAACATCTTCCCTTCGTCTTTTAACGTGGCCCCGAGGAACTGCTGCAGGTAAATATCAACTTGAGAAACACGAACGAATCCACCGATCACCTTCAGAGAGAGAGAGAGAGAGAGAGAGAGAGAGAGAGAGAGAGAGAGAGAAAGAAAGTTTGAGTTTGGAGAAAGCACATAGACATAATAACGGCCAAATTGTGCTGAGATCTCCTTCAAAGAGAGAGAGAGAGAGAGAGAGAAAGAGACAGACAGACAGACAGACAGACAGACACATACACACAAATACAGGAGGGAAAGGTGGAGTCAACGTGACCCCCAAAGAAGCCTCTGATCCCAACTTGAAGAAACAAGAACGAATCCGACGATCACCTTCAGAGAGAGAAAGAAAGTGTGTGTGTGTGTGTGCCTAAAGAGCAGGTCATGCCCTGTGTCACGAATGTTTGCTTGAGCCTTTAATCCGAACAGATGCCTGGACGGAAGTGAAGACACACAGGCCTCTGGCTGCACAGGGGTTAACATGGATTAGCGCGGGGATTGAAATCAGAGCCACAGAGATGAGCCGGTGGATAAAAGGTTAAACACGCCGACAGATAGGGTTAAAGGAGGAAACCCTCTAATGAAATGAGGCACAGGTTTGGCCAAGTCCCTTTGATACAAAGAACAAACACGAGAGATGCCAAAATGGTGTTGGGCGTAGAGAATTGGCGTTGAAGAAAAATTCTGCTTATTCACTGATGCTTTCAGACTTAGCGTAATGACCGTCTCAACCTGTCTGCTCCAGTTGTAACTGGGCTGCAATGACACTAAGGCAAATTTCCGAAATGGGATTAAAGAAGTATACAAAATACAAAAAAAAATAAAAAATTACAAAGACATAAACAGTGCTTGAAAATCACAACAATGGTAGATGATGAGGAGAGTCGTGTTAAAATCTGGAACAACAGTGGAAAAGCGTACACGAATCACTACTTAGTGTGCTTTGATTTGCGCATAATGTCATTTTGTGTTCATTTCCTATAACGGAGTGTTTGTGGGCCGATAATTGGTCTAATGATGTTTATTTTTGAAAAATTTCTTCGCAGTTATGCAGGGTCAGCAATAGCGTAGTGGTTAGCATCTTCGCCTGCCAATCGGGTGACCGCGGTTCGATTCTCGGGCAGGTTTTTTTTTTCAATAAGTCTTCTCTCTTAGGAATCAATCTGGTGATTTTTATTTTAATCCAACAACAATAATAGAGGATAAATCAAGTTGTTTTTTTTAATTTTTATTTACTCAACACCAATACTGGCGGATAAATAAGGGCCGACATTGTTGGCGGATAAACCTGGGCAGTATCCGCCGATAATGTTGGCGGATAATGGCAGTTTTCCTATAATATTTACTCATTTGTGTTTTATTTGAAATGCAAAGATTTGTGAAGCGCCTTGAGACTCCCTGTTTGGGAGGTTGGGTGTGGAGGGCATTTTCTCTAAAATAATAATTTATTATTATCACTTCTATGACTACTGTCATTAACATTATTTATTATTATGAAGGTATCCACGCTTTTTGTTGTCGTTGAAAAGAAACTGGAGAAGAAGGGGCGGTGGGGGAGAGAGAGAATATACGGCGTGGAGGAAGTTTTCAATTTGCGTGTGTGCCGTTGTTTTCTGATACATTTTTTTTTCAACCAGCAACTGCTGCTATTTATATCCATAACTGGGGAATGTTTAAAATGACAAAATGCTTGCATCTGTTTCTGATGTCAACCTCAGTTATCTCTGGGGACAGTGGACGTGGAGGCGTCAAGGCTGCCAGACACAATAATATGACTCCCATGAGTGCCTTGTGGCGGTGAGGGATTGCGGTTAAAGATACTCCCATCCTGCCCCCCTCCCCCTCCAATCCTCCCCTCTCCCATCCATAAAAAAAATCGGAAGAGGGGGTCGAGCGGGAGGATGTGATTTATTGTGATTTGGCACGAGTGTGTATTTGAATGAGGAGGCCCAGACTGACTTCGGCCGAGAGTGGGACTGGTAGTAATAGAGAACCATATCTGTCAGGGGCATTCCTCCTTTCATTGATTTCGGGTAAATCAAACCCTGAGTCATCATTATGTTAAGAAGACGAAACCAAGGACACTAAGTTTGTTTGACAATGCCCTAAATGCCAGTCACACACTAGTGTAGAAAGAAAGAAATTAGTACATGCCAATTCCCGTTCCTTTCGCTCTGCTACTGCACCACGGGCCTATCCAAATAATCTCACCCTTATGAAACAAATTTCAAAATAAGGTTGGCGGGGGGCATCTTAGTAGATGCAGTGTTTATCGTTGTTGAGTAAACATTTCTATTTCTGTAAAAAAAAAAAAGCAAAAAAAAAGCGACCAAGTGGACACTAAATAAGCAACGAAACAAGATACACCGGTTAACATTTTTTTGTTTTATCGTAAATCGGACATCAATGAGTGAATGAAGATTTTGTTCAATGCTCAGCGAAGACCCTAATCCCGTACGATATGACGTAAGACATTTCTCATTACTAAGTCTACATGTTTACAAAGTACCGCTTCCAAATGCCGCAGCAAGTCAAAGTCAGGAAATATTTATACCGACCTCCAAGCAGCGCTACAAAACTTGTCATCAGGGACCTTAACCTACGGAGGACTAGCGCTCGATTGTCTCTCTTTAATTCTATCTAGACTTTGACTTTGAACTCAAGCCACACAGAGGTAAAGACGAGTGTATTTTTCTTTATCTTTCATTCCTGAGACATGCGCCTGCCGGGTTCCCAGTGATTATATAGACAGAGAACTTACAGCATGACAACAAACTCGGTTCGGGGTGAGTGATTTTTCCAGCGCTAACAGGAACGTCAAGGAAACGTGTTTAAAACAAAATCAAACAAAGCAAAAAACGCTTGTGTTGGATTGTCAGGAACTCAAATGTATGTATCAGATTCGCTCATCTTTGGCATTGAAAGAGCTGACATGTTTGAATGGATGAGCAGCGCTCGGATTTGGTCGTACGCCATGGAAACTTGGGGGGTCCTCGAAACAGATGAAAGCTTGGCAATGAAACTTTTCCGGGGTCAAAGAGGGGGACGAGTGCCAAGTTTTAATTTAGATTAAAGGAGGAGCCGTGAGTCGAGGGATGGGGAAAACAGAGGGCCACACGCGGGTAGGGAAAGCTGCGGTTAAATAAGAATCGATAGGGCGAGGGGATGGAAAGAAGGACAAAGGAGGAGAAGACGTGCGAGAGGAGCAAAAGGCCTTGGAGAAAAAGGGAGAGGGGATCTGAGCAAAGGATGGCTAAAGAAATCGCCGCGAGGGGAGGATGAGCCGGCCGAGCTGATAAGGAGGAAATGAAAGAGGAACGGGAGAAGAAAAAAAAATACATCAGGAGTAATTAGATATGGAACTCAAGGACGTATTTGTTTGGCAAATGGAGCAGTTGTTGGAGGGTGATAGAGAGGATGAATGGGTGAGTGGATAAGACGGTGGACGAGTAGATGGGTGGACGGATAACCTTGTGGATAAATGGGTGGATGGTAGAATCGATGAGTATATACATGGATGGGCAGACTTGTAGATGATGTATGCGTGGACAGACTGGTGTATGGATGGACGGACGGATAGATGGATTGATGGATGGACGGATGAATGGATGGACGGACGGAGGGACGGACTGGTCGATGGATGGATGGACCTATGATGGGCGGATGGGTGGATGAACAGGATGGTGGATGGATGAATGGATGAGCAGACAGATGGACGGACAAATAGTGAAAAACTGAATACCGGACCATAGGCACTTTAAACTCTACAGCAAAGCAAACACTACTAAAACTTACAAAAACATGAGATTAAAAAAACTACACGATGAAAAGAGATCACAAAACAAATAAAAGTTACAGTAAGAAACAGAAGGGAAGATAAAGACAGCGACGTTAAGGCAAATTTAACCCTTGCAGCATCAATAACTACAGTAAACATTTCCCTTCATCATTGACAAGGAAGTGAGAATCTACGGGGCTTTCAGTGAGAACCCGTTGACATGAGCACCGGTTTACGTAGCTTTTAATGATCCTCATAAAACCTGCCCTCGCTTGCCCTCCTCGTGTATGGTGAATGCAATAACTCGGCGGCCTTCACGAGGTCAGGGGCACTTTGTTAGAGATTCCACCGTTTTGCAAAAGGAAATTGTGTATTTATCAATGAAAGAATCAGGGTGTACAATGAATTATTAGTATAAATCACAACACGCATCAAAGTATATTAATAGTATCAGACAGACAGACAGACAGATAGATCTGTGTAGACCTGTAAAATATTCTCTTTATCTTATCCACTTTCACTTACCACATCAGCCTTTACTCGACCCAGTCTCGACAAAGAAATTATACGAAAGGAAATTGTTCAAAACGGATACAGACACGGGCTTCGGAAAAAATATCATTCCATCCATTCTTCCAAAAAAAAAAAGAAAAAACACCTTATGAAAATCCGAAGGACACGGGGGTTCCCCTATAATAAGCAATATTATTAAATGTATCCAGTTTATCAAACCGACATAAAATCTAACAACCCCTTCTTCTCATACACCCCCTCCCCCGCACCTAATCCTTTTCTCAATACCCCCTCTTCACCCCCCCCTCCCCCCCTAATTATATTATCAGCACACTGTGTTGCCCATCAATTTCAATAATGGAGGGCATCCCACAGCGACATGTATGAAACACTATTTCCCATCCCCTTTTCTCTTACTTTTTAAAAAATTTTTTTATCTGCACAGTATAATTTCCGGGCCACAAGATGTCAACATATGGAAATAAAGCCCTCACTGAGCCGTTTGTGACTCATCCCTCGATCTGCCATTGCGTTGTTCAACTTCTAGTAATGCCCGGAATTCTATACATCTGAAACATAACGTCATGAGTGACGTACACTTGGTCTTTGCTACAATTTTCTAATTTACCGATGAGTACATTTGGGAAAAGGGGGGGGGGCAATTTATATTTAACGTATTTGCGTTGTTTGAGTTTGAGTTTAGGATTTACGGCCCGCCGGCATGATAACGGCCACTTTGCGCTTTTCACGCTCTGTTTGAGTACTTTCTTCATGTTTGTTATTCAGAACTTCCAAATTTTCACAGTTCAGCATAAACTTTAACACATTGACACATTTCTCAAAACATTGTTTTGAAGAGATCTGAAAAGAGTTTTGCAAATGTGTACAAACGTTTTTGAATGAAGTTGTAGATCTTAGTCTTTTTCAGGAAGGCCAAGAAGAACTGCAGAATTTTTTTTGACATCCATTTTGACTGTTTCATTAAGATTTTAATGTCAAGAATGGTACTGACCCAAGAGGGTTAAAACTGAGATATAGTTTTTTGTTCGTACATTCAATGCAGGATACAGATCGGATTCGTCACGATTGTCTGAGGTCAACAGTGTCCGTAAATTTTTAAAAATGCGTTAATAATGAGCGTACGAGTGTTCTCGTGTTTTGTTACTAAAGAAAGTGAAGTGATAAAGCACGCGTGTGGTTAAAAATGTAAACACGAACGTTTGTCAGGCGAAAGCTTTCAATTATGATTGTTAATTTTGCTTCTGTCGTCGAGGACATAAGGGGGGTGCGCTACAGAAGAGATGGATCATACGGGAGGGGTGGGGCGGCGAGGTGGGGGGCCGGGGAGTGGTACGGGCTTGGATTTTTACCACATACCACCCAATTCTCTTTGTTTCTTCAAGATGATTTCGCCCTGGGCGGAGTACCCACGGAAAAATAAACCACTCTCCGTCACACACCCCCCCCCGCCCTCCACCCCTCCCTCGTCAGTGTCAGGCAAACGCCCTCATAACCCCCCTCGGGCTGTGCGATTTCGCCGTAAGGCGCCCCCAAACGCCAGCCACCCACGTGCAAAAATCTGTCCCTGCTGGAAACGTGAGTAAGCTTCGGACCGTGCGTGCGACACACGGTATGGCTCATCAATGCTTGCCGTCCCATTTTTCACTACAACAAAACCTCCTTTGGACAAGACGAAAAGTCAAAATGGCTTTTTAACATCGTTTCAATATGGAATTACCATTCTTCGCGGGAAGTTAAAACAACATGGCGCCAGAATCCCGCACGGACGCCCGAGCGTTTATTGAGGGTTTCTATGTGACAGGGAATTAGCCTTCGTCGTGTGGGGTACAGAATGTGACTTCCCGATGGATTACCAAGGGTGTTGTTTAACCTTTGAGGTCTTTGACTTTTACATAATAAGGTCTCGTTTTCCGCTTTTCTTTTTTCAAAATTCTTTTTCGCCCTCTCTTTGAATTCCAGTTATTAAACTGACAAGACCTAGGACGGGGAAGTGAGGAGAGGGGGATCACGAAAATGAGTTAAGCACGGAATGGCTTAACTTTTGAGGCCTTTGACTTCACTTAGTGTCTCTTTCTTCGTTTTCTTGGTGTTTTTTTTTTTTTCGCCCTCTCTTTTGAATTCCAATATTAAACTGACAAGACAGAGGACGGGGAAAATAGAGGAGCGATGGTAACAAAATGAGTCAAGCATGGAGGTCTGAGATGCTGACGAGAAAACGCCTGCCAAGCCCTACTTACCCCGAGAAGGTCGAAAGATTGCACTGGAAACTAATCACCCAAATGTGGCATGCATTTTTTAAATACCAATTTCAACCCCTGCATTTTCATGTTTTGGCTAATCCTAGAAATTTTAAAAATGAATGGTTGCTTGGGCGCCAGCAGCACTCTATTCCTTCCTACCACCCAGTTTCCTGTACCGACAAACGATAAATAAATCCATTCCTGGCCCTCTAAAGTCAAACATACAAATTCTGCTACAATGGTTTACTCATAACAGATTGATTTCTCAGTGAGACATTGATATAAGATCTTATGCAGAAGCGGGAAGTTTAGAATTGAAACGATATTATTATAAAAGACTGTTTTGGATCAAATTGGGCATGTAAAGTAAATCCCAAGAAGACCTCGCTCGACGCTCGGATTTTGTTTACATTAGAATTACATAAAGACAGATATCTCAGACCAGACATCTGCATTTAAATAGAAATTTAAGTAGGACATGCTTTTTTTTCTTTGGTGGGATGGGGGGGGGGGGCACGAATCTATATTATCTGTCTGTGCGGTTATGTTTGTACCGCTCTGAACTGTTCTGAGTCAGTTTTGACTCAATTCGAGTTTGAGTTTGGGTTTTACGACGCGTCGGCACGATAACAGCCACTCTGCACCTTTCACGGTCTGTTCGGGTACTTTATTTATGCCTGGTATTCACAATTTAAAATTCACACATAGAATTAAATAGTTCCATGCAAATTTTTAGAAACTATTACATTGGTAAAGTTCTCGAAAGTTGTTTTGCATAGATCTGAAAAGAGTTTCGTAAATGAGTACGAAATTTTTTAATCAAGTTGTAGATCTTGGCCTCTTTCAGATAGAACAAGACGCGCTGTAAATTCCTTCGAATCAAATAGAAAGACAATCTTGTTGCAGTCCCGTGAGTGCGCCAGGCTCCATTCAACCCCACAGTCGCACACCCCACACTAAAATCGAGGACAAACCACACTTAACTCACTGCCCTACTAGCCCTGAGAGAGTACGACAATAAACGAGAGGGAGATCTTTGTTTCCGAGGGCAGGCCACTCGTGTTGTTGTATTGTTTCTAGGCAACAACAAACCTTCTACGAATGATTAATAAAACAAAAGAGTTCCAAAAACCTCACACGATCGAATAGAAAAAACAGGAATAACATCACAGACGACGAGTCAAACGTTTGTGTTGCTGTTTATTATTTTTTTCCAGAGGGTAAAACAGATTTTGTTATTTTGTAGAGGGGCCATCCATAAAGAACGTACACCAGATTTTGCCAATTCCTCCTCCCCTCCATTTGTAAGTTTTTCGTACATTTGGCTTCAACCCCCTTCTCTCCCCATCTGCACAAAGGTAAGGTCATTAAAGTGTTGCATGTTTAATGTTAGGGTCTTAGTTTCTTCAGACTTTAAAATTAATGGTATTTTGCTTGAGCTTTTTATTTGACTGTTCCACTGCAAGCCTGGTTCTTATAATAAACAACTTATTTTGCTGAAGGGAAAAGGTATAGGCCTAATTTTTAAAATGTATTACTATTGATGAAAAGTATACGTTTACTGCCGGGACCCCCCCCCCCTCCATTTTTTTTACATACACGCTTTTCATTCGTTCGAGGCAACGCAACGCCTCCCCCCCCCCCCACACACACACACACGATCTCCTCTAACTTCATGTACTCTTTTCTTATGCGGGGGGGGGGCAACACCCTCCCCTTCCCCTCGGAGCGTACACGCTTTATGGATGCCCCCCCCCCCTCCCAACCTCCAAAGTAAGATCAGGAAAAAAGCGAACGCCGAAAGGATCGTGAAGTGCGGTAGGCATGTAGAATCGCTTATTGTCTAGAGACGAGAAAGACATGACCAGCAGTGCTTGTCGACTTTGGAAAGAACAAAAAAACAGCACCAGCGATAAAAAATGACAAAACGTTGATACGGCCAATAGACAGGGACATACCGAGCTTTGTCGTGAGTGAGTTAACTGTGGCAGTTTCTCAAAGGGCTGGCGCTTGACAGGAGAATTAACCCGTGGCAGACGGTCGCTGTGTGAGGTAAGCGGCGGAGACCGCCCGTGCAGTGACGGGTGCAGACTGTTTAATTGTTTTATAGGTGCTTCAAAAACTTGAACTCGTACACTCAGAAAGGAAAGAAATACAACCCCACAGTGACAGAAAATAATTATATCATGAACGCCCTCACAGTCACACCCTCCCTCTGTGAGGAAAGGGGAAAATAAAAAAAAACAAACAAAAAACTTAACAATGAAACGCGCCTCCCCGTCTTCACCCCGCCCCCGGGGCTGAAAGAAAAGGAAAACAATCTCAGAGATGCAGTTGACGATAATGTCGTGTGACGTCACCACCAAATTAGTCGGGTCGATCGAAATCGGCCGGTGCACGCCTATGCTAAACACAATTTCCAGCACTCCTTTCCACCCTGACAAAGCTCACACGAAGCTACTTTCTAAAGACTAAGAAGGCAAAATAATCAACAGTTCCAGCCTTTATTAGACATGGAATTCTCAGAGAGAAAGAAAGAAAGGTGTGTACAGGCAGCAACGCCGAGTAATTAGCAAAGCCGAGTTAGGAATGCAGCCTGTCGATAAATTGGATTAGTCAAAGCCTTTGATTTTTTATTATTTTTATTATTTCAAAGAATTTTCAACTGTTTACTTTCGTTTGAAAGACCCGAGGGATTTCACAGCCACGCCATATATTTGTTCTGCATTTCTTCCTGAGCTTAAAGAAAACGTTTACTTTCCGTGTTCACTGGGATTCTGAGGTAGAATTTCCAGACCCCGAGGAAAAGGCGAGGGGCGGGAAGGATAGAAAAACAAACACAACAGATGAATGAGATATGTAAAGTGTGATTTGTAGGTGGATTTTCACTAATTCACAGCTTCTTTCAGACCAATTTTCGCATTTCAACACGAAATTTTATAACTTCAACGTCCACATAATTATTCTGAGAGGATTTTCGTTGCGGCTTATGAGCCATTTTTGCGACCTTAGACTCTTGTTTGTTCCAACTCCACCGTCTGCGCAACTGAGAAACTCGACCTTAATCGTTTGCGGCTTTAGTATTAAGATAAGGCGTTAGAATAAATCGGAACTGTGAACAGCTTGATAAGTGCCACAATGCATTTTAAACAAAATTAATGTCAAAGTGTCCATGTGTTATACCTCTTCTACATACTAAAAGATCTCCAGTTTTTCAGAAAATGGATTGAACAAACAATGAACTAGGGCTGCGTTTTGACGTATTTTTTTCCCCGTACCACGGCCGAACTGATTAATAACCAATAAACTTGCATTTCTTTCAACTTTTTTTTTTACTACGTTCAATCAAAATAACGGCAAACTATTACATAAAAGTCCAAGTCTCACCCTTAATAATATAAATGAAGCGTGCCAATATAAAAGTCGTTGCGCATTATGATTATCCGAACGTGGAAGTTGGCACATACCAGAATGCCCATCAATATTCCACATCAACTGTGCTAGCTGAGCATTCTCACAGCGCCAGGATAAACTAGGATGGCAGCAAAAAGGCGTGGATGTTTATAGTCAAGCCGCTGTATGACATGGGCAAACAAACAAGTGCAGAGATGGAAAGTTCTGGAAATTCCCCAACAAGTGTGCAAACTCTTACAGCCCAGATATGTTTTCCTAACATCCCACGATAAACAGTCAACATTTGCGCGAGGTATTTCCAGAACATGCAATTTGCGCTACAGAGATCCCGATTGCATTCTTTTTAACCCTCCGACGCTCTGTGTTACATATTTGAAATTCATCTCGTGGATCCCAGTGCTTAGTTTTTGGAATATTTTCTAATTTATCAACAAAAAATTGTCCATTATAAATATTGATGTTTATATTTTTGGGGGCTATTTTAAATTAGTTTTGCATCTTTAAAAAGTTTAGGATAAGCCTAGTCGAGTATTAGCCGATTTTGACTGGCCGACGAGTTGGTTGGATGATCTTCTTCTTCTTCTTCTTCTTTCGTTCACCAAATCTAAATCTGCAGATTTGTGTAAGAAAATCTACGGTTTTCTGCCGTTTTGGCAGAGCACCATAAGAGCTTGACATTCAGGTCGGTGGGTTGGGGCCAATATGTTTCCCGTAGTGCTGAGAACAGTGTGCAGTTCTGCAATATATGCTCTGTGTTTGGATGATGAAATGACGACATTCGACTTTCACCTACAGGCCGGATACCATCCGACTAATTTGGATTTCACTGACACTCAATCTCGTGATGTCACCGTCCAACAAATCGGCTGATCAAAATCGGCCAGTGCCGGACTAGAATAACGCAACTGATGTCTGGGCAGTAAGGGGTTAACGCCCAAAATTCCTGCACTTTTGACCCAGATCGCAAATTTTTGCCTGCATTTTTTATTTTCATACGATTTTTGTCCCCTCTCCTTAACCAGAGAGTTCTTGTGTGCAACAAGGAAATGAAATGCAAATATTTTACATGCACGTCATAAATAATGCAAAGATAACACCGGTGCCTTGCTCTGCCCTGCAGGCTCGGCGTTTTCTCCCCTGGAAAATCTGTATGGAATTTTCTTCTTCTTCCACATTTTTGCTTTTTTTCGTGATCTTTCTCGTATTTTTTTTTTTAACGACTGCAGCTTACGCTCCCAGGGCTGTTCATTTGGAAAGCAGATCGATTTGGTTCATTTGCCATCAATATAAAAAAATTAATTTCAGAAGCCTCATGATTTCAGGCACAAATTCCTTCCACATGGTCCAATTCTGTTTTAATTTTGTCCTTGAAAATCAGTTCACTCAGTACAACTTGCTATCTATTCTTTCTTCACTCCATCTTATCATCACTTCGTTTACTTTCTGCGACTTAAGTAATGTCTCCTCTCTTCCGCATATTACATTTCTGGAACTTAGGTGTTGTCTTCAACCACTCTCTGAGGATGAGTGTTTATGAATTGCAACGAATATACTCCTTTTTTCCATCACTGCCCCCCGCTCCCGGTCACTTTCCACAAGTTAACAGTTTAGTTAGTCGTCCATCTTCCCACCCATCCTCCTTTCACATACACAGAGATAACAACAAATACAACAACACTAATTGACTCCCTTCTTAATGTATTAATCATAGTGCTCACTCCCCCACCTCTTTTCCCCCACCACTGACCCCCTGTTACGAGTTGGAAGAGGGGTGTGCCCTCGAGTGTTACGTTGGGGATTACTAAATTATAAATTTAGGTGTTCGACTGCATTTAAATCGAGAGGTTTTAGAAATTACTCTGCCATACCATGCCACATACACTAATAACAATTTCGAGTAAGTTATATCAAGGACCTTGTAGGGCCACAAATTTATTACCTAAAAGTCCTAACAATTTCGTCTATCTTACATATCAAAAGACAACATCAGCAGCATCAAATGAAAATACTAAAATACATAACTATAAATCTCCTCTAGAGTCTTAAGAGATTTGAGACTCTATATCATTCTGATTCATTCACAGTTTACTTAGTAATTATTTATCTTCAGAAATATAGACTGCCTACTACTTCACAAATAATATACTTATGTCTCAGACGACAATATTAACTCATTTAACTGCTTATAAAGGATCAAACCGTCAAGACACACTGACGTAGTTAAGATAGATCTAGATCTGTTCTAGGATGGGCTGGCAATCCCCAGCCTCATCCAGACACATCAAATTACAATTTACAAATGTGTATATCAGTCACTCTTTCTAGATCTTAATTGCAAGTAAAACTTTATGGTCTTGCATTCCCTTGGTCGCACTTCTACTGGAAAGTTAGGGTCAGATTCACATCATCTCGAATCATTTTGATGGACTTACGATTGGTTCCCTGAAACAATTTCAGGGAACTGGAGAAAAGAGCTGTGGGTTATTTTCATTGTCTATCCAGGACATAGACATGACGTTAACAGTCTTATGGTTCCCTCTGGCTGAACCTTAGCCGACACCTTCGCAGAATAGGATACGCTGCATGGAGTGAGGTAGCATAAACATGTCACCGCTTATCTTCTGCAAATCACGTGACTGCTCAAATTTGATTGGTGCATCCACTTCGAGCTCCGCTCGCAGCGCCAATAGATTCTATTAATAGTAACAGACAAAGTCAGACTTAGGATGTCAAAACCTTTCGCAAAGTCTCTACACCCTAAACGTTTTATGTACGAATTTATTCACCCCTTATTCGCCCCGTCTTTCCCTGTTAAAGTACACCCAAACTACGGGGTTGCAAACTGCATCGTCACTGTTAATTTATCCATTCGTTCTATCCTGACCCACTTTCTTTCCATCTCTAAGAAAAGCGTTACAAAAACAAACTGTCCACGAGAACAGTTCAAGGACGTTTGGACTGACTAAAATCAATGATGCCATGTAATAAACAATGCGTGACCCAGCACGGCAATTCAAATCCTAATCCTGACACCCCCATCCTCTTCCATCCTCGCCACTTCCTCACTAAATACTCATCTATCAGCCCGAGAGAGAACATCAGATTCTCCATCGTCCATGGGCCCAGACTAGCAAATAAAGAGTTGCAGGACTCGACAACTCTCAAACAAAATGAATCATTACTAAGTTCGCAATCTGCACAGTTTAGCTCATCCCATGCAACTCTCGTTCCTTGGCACTCGTTCATCCGGGGAACATAATTTACTCAGTGCCAAACCATGACATTGTAGAATAGCGGATCCTGAAATATGTGCAATGTTACCAGTATGGCAGATTACCTTCAGAAGTGCGGCGAATTCTGCCTATAAATTAAAATGACAAAAACGGACATCTTCAAAAATGGGAATCATGTGATCCACGTTATTGTCACGATCACGTGCGTGAAGATGGTCACGACCACGTGTGTGATGAGTACCTAACTTATTTACCTTTCAAACCCAGCTAACAAGCCAAGCAAGCAGACCAGCGATCAACGGACACATGGAGTGAGATTTTAAATTAAACGATATTTAATTATAAATGCATGACAAAACTTATGTCAAAACATTCAACTCATGATAATCACATACATAATCACAAAAACAGAGATATTTCAAATTTACTCTTGGGGATCATGGCTATTCTCTATTCCCCGTTTCACATCTAGAGCTAACCCCTCTGTCCATAAACTTAACTACGTATACTTAATAGTCTGTCAACAGCTGCCCTCCTCGTTGATGCAGTTTCACTTCTCCAGAGTTCACACGATCCTTTCTAGATCTCTAACTTCGACGATAAAAGGGGAAACAGACGCCCCTGGCTTCTCACAAATAAGAACACACAGTTCACACCCGCCATCGTAGATTACTAGCTTCTTGAGGGGTTATCATCCCGTCCTCAGGACTCTTCAACTTCTGCAAACACACAGCACATCGACGGTTCACACCCGCCATCGTAGATTCACGAGCTTCTGATGGGTTCCCATCCTATCATCAGAACTCCTCAACTTCTGGTCCCCATGGCACGACCTTCCACTTGTCGCCCGGACCGATAAATTCTTCTTATTGGGAAATAAATGTGAACATCATGGATCCCTCACACACCTAACACTTCTTTTCCCCACTGGCCCGACCTTCCACTTGTCGCCCGGACCGATAAATTCTGCGTCTTCCTTTAGGAATGAATAACTTGGGAACCACGTGTGTCGAACTTCTCCTCTACTTATACTCCCGAGGTTTTTGCACACGCGACTAGTTTAAAGCGAGTCGTGTGTATCTATTCACGCTCGTCAACAATGTTAAAAACCGTGTTTTCCCCTGCTAAGCTCACCCCCCTAGACTCGTGGCGCACAAGGCCACCGACCTTCCTCGTGATAGTAATCTTTCATGCTAGTCAACAACTTAAAAAAAAAACTCCCCTTCTCCCCTACCAAGTTTACCCCCTCTATACTCGTGGCGTACAAGGTCATCAACCTTAATCGTGACATTATAATAAAATAAAAACCAGACGAGTTGAGAGAGAGAGAGAGACTATCAGATTGCTGGCCTGTCCAGTGATTTCCTCCAGTCCACCTTGGTCCAGGCCAACCGACATTTAAAAAAAACTTATACATGTATAAATCTAGCCTGCTTTCTCCTGACGGGAAATACAATTCTGTGATGGATGATTGTACCACAATAAAACGAAAACACACCAAATAACATTGTACTAACAAATCCTAATTTACCCACATGGTGTAAATAGACAGTCTCTTAAATCTATGTTTAAAAAAAAAACAAAAAATAAACAATCAAATGTTAATCGTCGATGAGCGAATGCACTGGAAAAAATACAGAATACGCCTTTTACATTCTGATACCGTCTTTTCTCGCAGAAACTGTCGCCATCTCGAGCAAAACGGCTCGTGTATCCACACACCCACACTCATCTCACGAAGCGCCGCCGAGTCGCTTGAACAGACGGAAGGGCCAACGGTTACATTGTTATCTATTTTATTTTATTCCTCTTCGCTGACGGCGTCTGGGACAATTTTTGCCCTGGAGTCCTAGCAAGTTTTTCTCGACATTTCCAAATTATATTTTTGGATTCAATTCTTTTTGTTTAACCCACTGAATGCCAAAGCATATTGCACAAAATAACAGTTTGTATGTCTGCTGTGAATTTGTTTAACACACAGGAAATTTTAGTCATTCAAAAAGTTTAGCTTGACAGATTCTCATAAACCGTTTAAGGTTGACCTCACTAATCACATCCAAAAATAACAAGGACTATGAAAACCACAACCGTCTGGCTTTGGCTTCTTAAGGGTTAACTGAAGATCTATGAGGAAAAGAATGCAACGGTAGTTTATTTTCGATTAAATTATCTTGTCGGAGGAATAGAGAGAGAGAGCCCGCTTTCACTGTTTCACAAGCACTTCGGTACTCCTTGTAAAGCTTCTGCTGACTGCCTTTCCAATGTTCAGTATTACGAGCAACTCATCCCTTCTCGTGATACGTCATATTATTATCGCAACATGGATTTCACAGATGCCGAGCCTATCAGTGATCTTTTTGCTTTGTCGTGATGGGGTTCTGCTTAATCATTATAAAGTACAATTTCCTCTGCCAACGACAACAACAACAACATTATCATTAATTTGTACCGCAGCGACATCCCCTTTCTTCTCTGTATCATTGAAGAAAACTCATTTTTCGCGAATCCGGTCAAAACATAAATTCACCTATAACATAGGCGGTCGCCGAATATCGGTTTTACCGATGTCATGGAGAAAAGTGACCTAAATGTATCAAGAGTAACCAAAATGACGCGGAGGTCGGAATAAAAGTAGTTCGGAGGGTTTCTGCCATAGACATTTGCACCACTCTGTTTCTTGTCTTTATTTTTCTTGTCTGTTGTTGTTGCTGCTGTATTTGTATACTTTTTTTTTTTTTACATCCCATTTTGGAAGGGGATGGGTGGTAGGGATTAGTTTTTAAAAAAAATTTTCCCCAGGCTTGTTGGGCCTGCTCTTCTCGTCTTTTAACTGCCAAGGTATCTTTAATGAAGCTCGGAATGAAACTTAAGAAAGCAAGACTACAAGAAAAGAGCCTCTGACGTACGAGTAATTTCGGGCCTTAACTCAATTTCTCCTAAACGTCTTGCGCCAAAACGTGCAGCTGAATCACCTACACAGACAAAAACCGCCAACACCTCCAGAAGTGCTGCACTAAAGTCTTTTATCCTGTTTCATCCCAGCGTGAATCATATTTGTCCTCCACCTGATGTCCTAGCACAAGTCCTATATCAGCGGGTCTCAGGTATTCCCTAGTCTCTGACAGTAACCAGGTACGGCATCATGCAACACTTAAAACATGCGTAAGATATTTATATCTGAGGGCTCCAGCAGGTCCACAAGACTGCTCACTGTGTCATCACATTCCACTCACACTGAGTTCTTCTTCTACTTTTCTCATCTCTCGCTCTGTCTTCACTTCCTTATCACTACCACAATCCCCCTTCCCCACCTTAAATTTCGAACGTCTTTTTCCTTCTTCTTCTTCTTCTGCGTTCCCCGTCTTTTTCCTTCTGATTTCACCCCTCCTTCCCATCCTCGTCGTATGCAGGTCACTATTGCAACTCCTTAAATGATTTCAGCCGCAGAAATATATGAACCATTTTAATCGCGTCATTCAGAAAAATAATATAAGCACAATGTACCAGTGATTTTGTTCCCATTGCACTACTTGTTTTTCACAGTGAAAAAGCCCTCCGTTAAGGCCAGTCTCGAAGTACTTTTCTTTGTTACAGCACACAGTTAGTTCTTGTTATAGCACATAGTTAATTGTTATTTTGCAATGAAAAATTCATCAAATTTTCCACAGAAAAAAAAAAAACAACAGGAAAAAAACAACACACACACACACAGAAGAAAATTTGCCGTACGATAAAACCCCGTAAAAATGGCATGTTATTATGCATGCACTTGACGTTGCCCTAAGCTGAATATAGAAGCACTCTGCAAAAAAATACACCTGCCTCTGTTACTTTATAATTGCCCTCGCCAATTGTATCACTGAAGTAAATAAAAAAAAAAATCCAATAAATAAAACAAAGGAATCCAACAATTGAGATAAATAGACGGCCAACAAGAATAGACGGCCACGTCATAAGACGACCATGGCTCATATTGCAAACACTCACTTGCCCCCTCTTCCAGAAAATTCCAAAATCTCATCATCATTAAAAATGGGTTTATATTCTTGACGTTATGTCCCCTTCTCCGCACGAGTGCAGCTCTCCGGTCGCCCGTGATGAGTATTGCGAGCCGCGGATAAATATAAAAACTCGTGAGTGCTGGAGTCGATAGCGAAAGTTGTCGGCGCTCCAGAAAATGTGCCGTAACTCTGGAAGGATGAGTGTGGGATGGATTGTTTGCCCTTGCTTGGAAGGACCCGAGGGTGGGGTGGGGGTGGGGTGGGGGGGGGTGCTAATCAATAGAGATACAAGACGATAATTATCATGATGATAATGACAAGTAGCAACGGTGAAAGATGCTGTCTGTCCACCCCGCCCCTTTCAAACAAACATATTGAGTTAAAAATACCGATGAAAGAATTATAGTAGTCTATGTTAAAGGCATCAATGAGCGTAAACAATGAATTAGCTTATAAAAGCAAAGGTAAAGTGTCTGCGGTCGGTGTGGCGAACAAGATGATGAAGCACTGTTTGTATACGGTGTTTTCACAGCATTCCGTGTCTCCAGAGATCAATACTTATCAGGCTTCTATTACTTAATTCCCAGCCTGATACCCTGACCCTAACCCTAACCCTGCGACAACGCTCAACCATTCATTCGTATTTCGAATTAAGCTTTGGACGCACAGAGCGTGACGCAGACCAATATTCTGAACTTTCTCGTCACGCGGAAGACAACCCTCAGTGAGGCCTCGAGGAATAAAACATTCACCTGTATTTGCAGAGAGACACGATTTTTTTTTTTTTTTTCAATTACAGTTAAAGAACGTCATATATCTTCATATATGGCAATTTTGGCATTGAGCGTCGCCGGAGGTCTCAGCAAAGTGTAAGCTACCTCTGATGCTTTTTACGCAGTAGAGACGCACAATTTTTTTTCTTTTTTCGCGTCTGTGTGTGTTTTAAAAAAAATATTTTTCAACTACATCTAAGAAAGTCCTATCTCCAAATATGACAATTTGGCATTCGGCATCACCAGGGGCTCGACAAAGGCTAAGATATGACGCTATTTACATGGAATAGGCGCACGCTTATTGCTTGTTCTGATTATTTTTTTCTACAGCAGTTTGTGATCGTCGTATCCTCAGATATTACAATTTGGCACTCAACATCGCCGGAGGCCCCACCAAAGTGCGAGCTACATATAGTAATTATAATGGTATTTACATTGAAGAGACGCACGATTTTTTTATTTTTTGTTTTGTTCTGTTTATTTTCTTCTACGACGACAGTCTACGACTGTCTTATCTTGAAGTACATGCACTACTGTGATTACAATTTGGCTCTGAATGTCGCCGGAGGCTCATTAAAGTGCAGGCTACTTACATGGAACACACGTACGATTTTTGTTGTCTAGGAAAGTCTTATGTTCAAATATTACACTTTGGCACTGGACGTCGCCGGAGGCCCCATCAAAGTGCAAACCACATATGATGCTATTTACATGGAACAGACAGACAGATAAACAGACAAGGGGTGAGCATGTTCGACTCGACTCCGAGTCCGAGAGTGGTGACGACAGCAACAGGCTTTGAAGATTGTTTGAATCTCCCCGCACGTGACACGGGGGAAAACACACTTGTAAGCGCGCATGCGCAGATGTGCAAAGTCGGCACGTGCTCTTACTTTTCATTAATAAAATGTTTTGGGGTTTCTTCTCGCTGTCACGTATTTGAGAATAACACAAGACTGCAAGTTGTGGCCGTCCAGACTGACTGCTCACGTCCATATAAGTGCTGGAGGGGATGCGTCATCAAAATAATGATATGTGTATTTGCAATTGAGCGCATGCGTTGGGGCTGACAGAGAGAGGGAGAGAGAGAGAGAGAGAGAGAGAGAGCGAGAGAGAGAGAGAGAGAGAGCGAGAGAGAGAGAGAGAGAGAGAGACAAACAGACAGACAGACAGACAGACAGACAGCGTGAAAGAGACAGACACACAGAGAGAGAGAGAGGGAGGGAGAGAAAAAAAAAGGAAGACTGAGAGTGAGAGATTGAAACAGAGAAGGCGAGATATTGAAATGGAGAGAGAGAAAGAGGGGTGGGTGAGACGGACAAAAGGAGAGAAAGAAAGAAAGAAAGAAAAATCAAGAAATTTCCATTTCTAATAATCATGGGGAAAAAAAATCCTTAAACTCATTACCTAATTATCGCCCCTATGAGACCCCCATACATTCCATGAATATTTCTTATTTTAAATGATCCTAAATCGGGCACATACCTGTTTTTGTCCTGGAAATTATATTACGTATACAGTGTATTAAAGCATGCTTGCCGTTCCTGCTAGTGTCAAAACAAGGGCTCAGTGACACAGCCCTGGAAACTCTATAGGGAACGCTTGGTCATCTATCAAGATACACTTCTACGTTCATCTATCTCAGTCAGAATCAAATCATAGGCTATTGGGGGGGAATAGATGCAGAGAAAATGACTTCGGGGGAAAAGAGGTAGGAGGGAGAGGGGAGGAATTCTTCTTATGATAGGGAAAGAGAGAGGGGGAAGGGGAGAGAGGGGGACGGATGGAGAAAGAGAGAGGGGTGGGAGACAGAGGAGAGAGAGAAGGAAAGAACGACAGAGAGAGAGAGAAAGAAAGAGAGCAAGAGAGACCGAAAGAAAAAAAGAGAGAGAGAGAAAGAAAGCGAGAGAGAGAGAAAGAAAGAAAAAGAGAGAGAGAGAGAAAGAAAGAGATGGACAGAGAGAGAGAGAGAGAGAGAAAGAAAGAGAGAGAGAAAGAGAGAGAGAAAGAAAAAGAGAGAGAGAGAAAGAAAGAGAGAGAGACAAAGAGAGAGAGAGAAAGAAAGAGAGAGAGACAAACAGAGAGAGAGAAAGAAAGAGAGAGAGAGACAGACAGAGAGAGAGAGAGAAAGAAAGAGAGAGAGAGACGGAGAGAAAAAGAGAGATAGAGAGAAAGTCATTCAGCGCAAAAGAGAGGGGGAAGAGAGACAGAGAGGGGGAAAACGAGACACAGAAAGAGTGGAAGAAAATGAAAGACAGGAAGAAAGAAAAGAAAGAGAAAGAATCAGAGGGGGAAAAAACACAGAGGCCTCAGAAGTGAAAACAGAAGGCTGAAAGAAGAATTGAAAAAGAGAAGAAAAAAAAACTGCAATGGCAAGAAGAACAAAGAAAAGATTAGGAAGAATACAGAGACAAAGAGAAAAGTTAAACAAACAAAGAGAACAGAAGGAAAATATTGCAGCAGGCAGGGGTGGGGGGGGGGGGGACGTCTAAACCAATGAACACTGAAAAGAGAGAGAAAATACTGAAACACAGAACAGAAGGAATAAAGGAAGGAGGGAAGATAGAAGGAAGAAATGATGAAAAAAAAATATAAAAAAATACAAAAAATATCAACACATCAACAGTTGCTGTAAACTTCTGAACTCCGTCCGGATCAGCAAAGCTGAGGTACAATCTCCTCCCCCCCCCCCCCTCTCCTCCAACCTCCCTTGCCCCACTCCCCTTTCACCCCTGTTTGGACAGATGTAGACATTATGTTTAGATAATATTCCGGGGGTCTTGAAATAAATTGGAATCGGAGACTTTGACAGGGGGGGATGCATGCCTAGATCCAAGTTTCTGATAGGAATTAGATGAAGCTTGGCTAAGGGAGGCCCGAGAGCGAGGGGCCCCGAAATGAGTTGAGAGTTCCGAAAGCCGCCAGCATGAGGTGTATTCCTCTTGGGGGGGAGGGGGGGGGGTACGTGAGCTCATCTGGCATCTGAGTCTTGATATGTTCTAATACGCAACGAGACGGGTGCAGCTTTATGGATTTGGGAGTTGGGGGGGGGGGGGGGGGTGGAAAGAAGGAATTAATGTCCTCTTCCATATCTCCAATGCACGGTATCGATGTTCTATTTTCTTATGAAGGCAAACACAGCCGTGGATTTAAATCGGAATTCGATACACAAATATCACTTCCAATTTCATGGATAGCCCTTCAATTGTTTGGTTCTTTAACATTATGGCGATACCCAAGAAACAAGAAACGAAATGTGGGTGCCATTACTTGGAACTATCGATGCCACTGCTTGTTCCTTGCTTACGAGTAGAAAATGAACGCACGATTTATATAATTCGAGACCTCAGTTCTGGTTAGTTCCAACTCCACTTTTTGCACAACTGTGAAATTCGATGTTAAACGTATTTTTGCAGCTTTAAGTTTAATGATATGGAGTCACAACAAATCGGAACTGCGAAAAAACTTGATAAGTGCCACAACGCATTTCAAACAAGTGTCGACGTGTGCATTTGTTACATCTCTTTTACATACTAAAAGATCTCCAGTTTTTCAGAATATGGAGATAATTATTCGTTCGAATCCAAAACTCGTGAAACCCAAACTGAACATGAGTTCTGGAGTCCATTATGGCATAATTGTCTTTCAATAGCTTGTTCTTTTCATATGCATACACTTATTCCTCGGAATCGAAGAGTACTGAATCTAAACTTGCAAAACATTCCCCGAGTTTGCATGGCGTATCTTTCAATGTTCTGATTTTGACAGATGGTTCCATTTGTTCGTCAACAATACAGCGACACAATGAGGAAATCAGAAACCAGTTGAATCATCTATGATCTGTCCCTTTGACGAATTCCTTTACCATAGAGGCACACGTTTTCTGGCGGTGAAAATCCATCATCATGATTAGCCTTCTGCTTTTCATTCTAAGCCTACAGCTACACCTGCCGTTGTTGTTTCGTATTACAAGCATTCTATATCCTCACTACTTTTCGGGAGCGACAGAAACCTATTTTGTTCATTTGGTTGTACAGTACATAAGAACTGACTCGTAGAAACTGGCAGCTGCTACAGGCAAAGTAAAAAAAAAAAATATGACACGAGATTTTCAAATTCTGAAAAATTTGACATACGCCGCTTTTCCCGGACGTTGAAGGATAGACAGACAAACACCCAGAAATCCGAAATTAAAATCTTGAAATTCTAACGTAATACATACGCTAACATTCTGAAGTACGTATTTCAGATTTCAACCAAATCTCTATTGGATTTGTTTTCCTCCGAAGCATACGACATACACTAAAATGTGGGAACAATAAGAGATGATAATTATCTGTGAAATCCACACTTTGAGCCACTAAAAACCATGTCAAATTTACGGCTATTCAATAAGCTAACCTGTTAAAGTATTTAATACTCTCGACACATGGCTCGGTGGGTTGGTTTTAATAACAACAAAGCATAAAAGGGCGAGGGCGAATGAAAACAATGAGGAAATGCGATATACGAAAACCACAATCCGGGCTGTAAAAGCTCGTTCAAATTCTATAATCTGTTTGCGGAGGAACTATTTCGTTGGCTGCATGTGGCAGTTGCGTGCACACGTGGAGACCACAATTTGCAGTGTTAACCTCGTTAATGTCCCCAAACTGTCCCTAACAGGAGATAACTGGCGCATTAACGTCACGTCAGATCTGCGCTCAAGCACTCGTAAACAAAGATGGAGGCTCGTGATCTGCTGACACCGAGTGTGCAGTGGCCGCAATAAAAACGCAACAAATTCCTAATCGGTGGAAAACAAAGGCAGATTTTTTTATTTTTTTGGGCCTCTTTCTCTTATTTCGTTTTCAAACCTCCCAATTCCCTCCCCCCCCCCCCCTCCTAATTTCCTTCCCCCTTTTCTCATGTTCCCGTTCTTTCCCTCTCCTTCCATTTTGTTAACACCACCCGGTATTCAAAGTAGCCACTGTTTTTTCCCCACAATTTTATCGGCAAATTACAATCTGACCTACTATCTGACTGGCACACACGATGGGTAATACTGAAAGAACAACAACAACAAACTAAAGTCGTTCAAATTTACTGATCGATATTCACAGAAATCGAATGATACAACAGTTACTTTTCTGGTAGGGTCTCCAGACCTTCTGTCCGAGCATTCGGTTACATTCTGTTTGTCGCCCTGCATCATTCTAGCACAATGTGACCGCATTCGTGGCCGACGTGCCTTCTCCAAATTCAAACTCAAAAATGGAACATAACAAAACTAGTAGTGATAATAATAACAACTGTCATATTTATTCACAGTAACAGTACCAAAGGCCAGGCTTAATTCTGGGCCTTATCCTTAATGAGCACTATTGTGGAACTCAACACTCTCATAATGAACGACACCACAATGAGAAGGTAATGGTTTTGAACGGAGGAAAGAGGGGGGGGGGGCTGGATGGGGTCGTTAATAAGGACGCGTCGACGATGTTGGGTGGGGCAGGGAGGTCGAGGGGCGAGAGGTGTCGACAGAAGTTAGACCAGAGACCACGACAAAGTGCAGAAGGTTTGGGGGCGGGGGGGGGGGGCGCTCCCGTGTCCGAATAGTATGATTAATGCATTGGTTGAAAAGAGCAGAAGCCAATTAGTTGAGCGGCAACAGACAGTCATTTTGATGCGAGCACACGTGTAGAGATGAGCGCTGGTACCTGGCATGTAGGCGGGGGGAGGGGACGACGAGAGGTGTGAAAATTCTGTCCGGTCAAACTAGTAGCATCAGGAAATCTATAGTTGTGACCTGACTTGGCAAAATAAGACAAAGGATGTGGAATATGAAATTTTGCCCTCAAGCACTTAGAACTTATCGGTTTTTAAAACCTATCTGTCTCTCTCGTTCTCTGTTGTTCCTTCTAGCTCGCTCACTCGCTCTCTCTCTCTCTCTCTCTCTTTCTGTCTGTCTCTCTCTGTCTCCGCGTCTGTGAGTGTCTCTCTCTCTCTGTCTCCGTGTCTGTGAGTGTCTCTCTCTCTCTGTCTCCGTGTCTGTGAGTGTCTCTCTCTCTCTGTCTCCGTGTCTGTGAGTGTCTCTCTCTCTCTCCCTCCGTATCTCTATCACTTACTCTCTTTCTCCTATATCTCTCACTCTCTCCCTTTCAAACAAAATTATAATGATAATAAAAATCTCGTGCTCTTTTATTATCACGTTAGATTATGAGCTGCTTTGTTTTTGTGTTGTGCTTTAGAATCGCCTTAACAATCTGTAATCTCTTTAATGCTTTGCTGTGGCTGCTAAAAGATCGATACAAGGCATCCTTTTCAAAGACAGCTTTGCAATATTTAATAAATATACTTACTTCGGGAATCATCTACGACGAACGACTCAGACACCATTCTAGCTCGATCTAGATCTAGCTCGGCTACACCTTTTGAAGTGCCTTTTTATCCGAGCACGAATGACTATCTACTCTCGAGAATTTTGAACTTAACTTAAATTGCTACGTGACAGGTTGAATATAACTAGCTGAAACATCTGAAAGGAAACTGGTGTTACCATTTTTACAAGATGGTTTGACATAATCAGGGGGGAGAAACATGCTGAGATTGGAAACTCTGATGATGAAAGGTACAAATCTGACATTAATTTCTACAAAGTTGTCAGATGTCAATTGACGTTTCTAAATGTCTCTCTCAATCAGTCGAATGTTCTCGCTGTCTATTTTTTTTTGTTTTTACTCATATGTACTAGCTGACACATAAGGTTATGAATGGTGTTTTTGTGCCCGTTCAAGCCTCGGGTAAAATAGAATCATTAAGCCACAAAACACGTTGTGCAAAATTACTCGATAATTTAGACACGCCAGCTCGGAGAAGGACTCGCAGATTTACGAGGGAAGACGGGATAGAAAAATGTCTGCGCATTAGTCGAGCGAATTTCGAGGGCACCAATGATGAGCTTGAGGAATTATGATGGATTTCCTTCTTGACAGACAAAGAGAATGCAGCAGTGACTCAAAGGGAATATCAATAATGCATAGTCCCTGGCCAATGGCTATGAAATATGGGGCCCGGCATATGTATTGAGACCCGGTCCACGATGAAATATGAATTGGTGCGTACATGTCTAATGGGGCGGGGATGAAATATGGGATGGGGGGGGGTGGGAGAAGGTGGATACACCTGAGTGATACATGCACTCGCTCACTCATCAGCAAGCACGCACGCGCTCCAGCGAACTTCCACAAGTCACGAGAGAGGCCGAGCAGACAAATATGAAATGTATGTAGAAACTACTAGAAATAATTTGTTCAGCTGGCCCCAATAAATTCCAGATGGTTCATTAAAACTAAATGTTTACTCCTCTCTAACTTTTAAAGTAAAACTTAAGTTGGGGGGGGGGGGGGGGGAGAAAGACTTTTTCGGCTTTGCCCAACTAGTCCCACAACTTAGCTAACACATGTATTTATTTCCACACACACACACACACAAAAATCAAGTTCTCTTTTCTCCTTTTTGAAGGGACGACGGGTGTGTTACATTAAGCAGTTCAAGAAACTTTGCTTTAAGAAATTCACCTTACATGATTAATTTTGTTTTATTTTGCCAAAGACAGGTGCATTCATCTGTTCATAAATAAAACGGCCGGCTGTTTCTGAGGTAGACTCTATTTGCTTCACAGGCAAAACGCTTCTCAAGACTGCTGGGGGGCGCACGTGGATTTTACTCAAGATTTGCTCGGGTGCACTTTTATTTCACAGGATCAAAGAATGGACGACATGGATCAATGCAAGGGAAATGGGGGTAGGGGGAATCTCTATAATGTGCGATGTGCAAATATTTTGTAGGTGTGATCTCCCATAGTTGTAAAAATTATTACTTTTTTTTTTTACCGTGAGCAGCCAGCTAAGCAGCTTATCAAGTATCCTGGAATTTGCATTTTCAATGTTCGTGCATGCGTGCGAGTTCAAGACCGACCCCCCCCCCCCTGGCCGTTTTTTTTCCCCTTTCCAATAAAAGTTTATTAAATTTGGTTTTCAATGTGTGTGTGTGAAGAGGGGGAGGGGTGTTCTCAGCTCGTTTTCCAGCCTGCAAATTTCACATGTCGCTAATGAGTTCGGTAAGAAGACACTGAATGTGAGGCTGTAACAATTCTTCAAAGGATGCAGTTTAGCTGGAATAGGTTTGGACTCAGAGACAGGATAAATGAGTGTCAGATAGTGAAAGAGTATAATGGAATACGAAATGAGTAAGTGAATTACAGCAGTGTAAGTTTGGGTTTTACGCCATGTCGTCACGATAACGGCCACACTGTCCCTTTCATCGTCTTTTCGGGCACTTTATTTCTGTTTTGCTATTCATCAGAGCGTCGCCAATTTCAATTTCACAAACAGAATTTAGAATCAAATAGTTCCATTCCATTGATAAAATGCTCAAAAGTTGTACTGCATAGATCTGAAAAGAGTTTTGTACGAACCAGTTGTTTTTCATTTGTTTGAGAACCGTTTTACAAACAGCAGCCATGTTTATTACATTATTAAGGTAGACCTTTTGTTGCCTTAATAACGCAGGCTCACGGAATAATTGAACTAATGCAATATTAATACAGCATACGAATTCATACAGCTCGTGCCAACAATGAATTATTTTCTCAAGTATCCAGAAAGTATTCGTCCTGGTTTTTTTTTTTTTTTCGTCAGTTTGTACGCCATGAAAGTCGATCATCGATCCAATGGCTGCATGAAACAACAGCGGGACCCGAGACATGGAGTCTATTTTATGATTTCCATGTCAGAATTATGAAGTATCGCTCTTGGCAATCGCATTCGAGTGCATAGCGAGGGCAAAATAGGGAAGAGAGAGCGAGAGAGAACTCATTAAAAGATGCTACAGAAATCAAAGCGGGGTGTAGGCTCTGGCAGTGCTCAGAATAAATCGACATGCCAAGAAGATGGACGGATAGTTTATAGATGAAGCTAAGTGCCTGACTCACACCCAATACCTCTCGCAGTTCCACACTGGCAAACACACTTGTAGACAGGCCGACCTGGGGCCTGCACGTGAAGGGTGATACGCTTGATTTAGCCCTCGTTACGCAAGACTTCCCTCATCGTTACACTCGCTCATTTCTCGCTAACAAAGCGCGTGTTTATTGCCATTATTCTCCCGTTTCCGCTGCGCACCAAGTGTGAAATTTTCGGGCATACCTGAACATGTTGAACACATGACATGCCTGTTCCAACGCGCACCGTATCCGCGTAAATGAACGCACGTAACCACCGAGAGAGTAAATTTATACCTTTGGGAACACGCAAGCATTTTACCTCCGAATTTACCTCACAGTCTGAGAGCAGCGGAATTATTTCAGAGACCCGGGGTATAGTTTACTGGTAAACCGCAAGTCTATCTTCTTCAATTACCAGCCGCCAAACTAGAGCATGCAGCGGTACAGCGTCTGTTATTTACCTGGGCCCCCGTCTCTAATTAAAATCTTTCACATCGGCGGGCCGGCGTTCGCCAGGTGTCAAAAGAGCCCTTTCACATCGGTCGGAAACGCGCACCATCCAACACCTTTTCCTGCATCAACTAAGAACCGCTCTACAATTTTACCGTCTTTTCATCTTCCTAATGAACGGGTGCGTCTTCTACCCCGCTCGTCTCCCTCTCTCCATTTCACCATCGTCTACCAGGTGTAAAGTATGTTACGTAAACCAAGGTAAACTTACTCTGAACAAGAGGAGGGGTTGGTTATTTTTATGTAGTTTTGTTTTTCCAGTTTCAAAAGCCATCCTCCTCCTCTCGTGGCATAGTTAACGAGTGTAACAGGATCACGTGGTGTCTAACAACGATAACAGGGCCATGCCCGATGATCTCAATACCTTTACAACTCCATCCCCGCTCCAACAGGGTTAAAACGAAGACAAACTCCTATAAAAAAGCTTTAACATTAGGCCATCAAGGTGCTAAAGTTGCTCGGGTGTTTTTAAACACGGGGCCCCATTGTTGTCACCTAAGCATAAAACAAGGCGATGCTAAATCAGAACCCGACACAATTACAACGGGAAAAACATACCAGGGGTAGATGTTTATCACTGCGATTCAGCAATAGTTAACTACCAACACTATCGTATTCTGCATCAGAGGGGAAAAAGAAACGAAACATCAAAAACATCAACCTCCCCCCCCCCCCCCTTCTCTCTATCCAACCCCCGGCACGCGCCTCCGTTTCTGCATCCCAAAAGCATCAAAGGCCAGGGCCGATATTGGTTTAAATCTCTCTATCATACACTGAACACGCGGCATTGTTATAAGTGTTGAACATAACGTTGCTAGAGATCTAAAGGGTTAAAAGGAAGGGAGATAATCCATCGGCTTTAGACGGAAGGGAGATAATCTATCTGCAATAGCATCAAGCAATAACAATGATTCATAAAGCCAAAACGGTATCCCGATAGGATGATCTAAGGTTCAGTTTCCGGCACAAGCCTTTAAATCTGGGGAGATGGCTGGGAAATTAGAAAACAAAGACTTAAGCCCCTCCCTCCCCCCTCCCCCAAACTCTTGACCCTTCTTATTTCTTATAAAAACATCAATAGCAATGAAAACGCTCAACTTTGAATTCTGATCTATTGTCGGTACGGAGCTTAAGTGTGGCCGTTGCTTTTCCTCTGACATGTTCCACGGGGCGTGGATTTGTGTACCGGTATGTGTATAGTTTGGGTTTGGTTGGGAGTGGGGGTGGGGTGGTGTCCGTGGAGAGAGAAAATGAGGGAAAACGGTGAAGGAAGAAAGTATTAGAGAGAGAGAGAGAAAGATAAAGAGAGAGACAGACAGACAAACATATACACACAGAGAGAGAGAGACAGAGAGAGAGAGAGAGAAAGATAAAGAGAGAAACAGACAGACAAACATTATATACACAAAGGGAGAGAGACACAAAGAGACAGAGAGAGAGAGGGTGAGAAAGAGACAGAGAGAGAGAGGGTGAGAAGGAGAGAGAGAGAGAGACAGAGGAAGAGAAAACGAGAGAGAGAGAGAGAGAGACAGACAGAGAGAGAGAGAGAGAGAGAAAGATAGACAGAGAGAGAGAGAGAGAGAAAGATAGACAGAGAGAGAGAGAGAGAGAGAGAGAGAGAGAGAGAGAAAGAGAGAGAGAGAGAGAGAGGAGTTATCCACACAAGAATAACAATAGTTTCATAATGAGTCTTTGATTCTACCCTGGTACATAAATGCATGCACTGCACTGCTTAATACCCATAAATGCTGAAACGGGTACATTTCCGTACTCAGCCATCAATCACCCAGTCTAACAAAGAACATAGGCAAGAACTCTCATCCCCCCCCCCACCCCCCCCCCCACCCCAAAAAAAATAAAAGGGGAAAAAAAGAAACCAATATAACGTATGAGTGTAAAAAAGTTAAGAAAAAGTCTTATTTTGACGTTGTTCAACAGACAAGAAGAAAGACAGACAAGTTTTGTTGTAAAGAGTTATTCAAGAGGTTACCGATGGGTGCCAAGGGTAACAACGACAGTGTAACTCGTTTTCCCTCACAGCACCTGAGTGTTGGATGAGGGTCAAAACTGACAACTCCATTCGACACAGTTGTTCAGGCGATAGTTTCAAACTCTCACGGTCAATGTTAACATACACTTGAAACTTTGATCTCCTGCCAATAACAGAACAAATTTAATGCCACAATTTTATAAATGATCACCAGGAGACACGGTGATCTGGTGGCAAGGTGCTCGCCTCTCATGCCGAAGGTACCGGGTTCGAATCCCGGTCGGTGCAGGCATGTTGGAATGTTGGGTTTTTTTGTCATATTTTCCTGTCCCTGATCCTATGGTAGGTAGGTTCAAGCACCTAGTCTTCTCGGATAAGGACGGCCCGATTCGGAGGGCCCATGTGCACGTTGGGGGCAAAATTCCGGTTACCACATTAAGCCCGGAATGTCACACCCACGAAATAATGGCAGAAGCTGAGTGTCTGGCCGGGTTTACTATGATAGGATCTTCCCGGATTTACTCAGAAAATATAAGACATCCATAGACATGGTGTGCACTTCTTGGCTGCCAGCAGCTCACTGTGAATTTAGGAGCTTGGTATGATAGCCCCCCCCCCCCCCCCTACAGGATAAATGCGGTTCAATAATTCAAACAACATTTTAGATGATACTATGGTTGGGGACTTTCCATAAACACAAAATGGAAAACACAATAATGGCTGCACTTAAAAGAAAAGTAAAAGGTAAAGTCTTCCAGCAAAAATTTTCCGCCGGTGGTTCTGGATCTATATTCATGCTTCGCAAATAGAGCACTTCTCTTTGCGCGCAAAATAGTTTTCGGAACCATGCTGTGAGTGTATGTGTGAAATCTGTGACTGGTTTTCTATTGGTCACTTTGTTGAATTTACCTTGCAATGAGAAGCATGTTATTCCTTGACAATTTCCTGCACCATCAAAGCCAAGACATTTACAAACGAGATAATCAGCGGCGTTTCCCGGGCACATTTTCACCCCGAGGGCTTTTCCCAACGATCAGTTTTGTTTACATTTGGGCATTTTCACGCTGTAATTCTGCCGGTGAATCATGCACGGATCTTCTACTGAAACTGAGGTGGAATTCCCTAAACTTCCTGTTAGTAATCACACATCAATCAGGGGCGGAGCATTCCCTGTTTAGATAGTTCACTATATCTTCAACTGCAAGTCTAGAGAAGTACAAAATAACAGATGGAGAATGTGAAGACAGCAATGTCTGACTCCCGGCAGTCAATGTAACAGACAGACAAACTGGGGGACTGAATTAGAATAACAGACAGACAGCTCCTACAGACAGAAACTTAAAGAAGAGAAATGAAACAAAAGTTGGTATGAAGTACAAATTTCTCTCTCTCTCTCTCTCTCTCCTGTCTTACTTCCTTCTTTGGTCTAACGCGCTGAAAAATCAGATCAAATTCATTATAGAAGTGCTCATGTCCGTTTTCTGAACTAAAGAAACTAGTGTTATAATAACATAGCGGTATATGATTTAAAACACATAAACAAAAAGTGTTCAACTGATAGAATGGAGGACGAAGTCTTTGAAATCTAGATCCTCCACAGTCATCTCTGCCGTCCACACCTCTGGTAAATCTCGCGACAGTTAACAGATATCGGGACCTCATCAGGATGAGTCTTTACGGAAATCCACCCGGCATTTACACTGTATACAGGCCCAAACAGTTTCACATCTTCCGCCTTTGATCTGGTTTACTTCATGAAGACCGGCTTTTCCTCATTTCTTCGACAACTTTTTACCCCTCGACCAACTCGGGTGTTTGCTGTTTGTAGAAACCCTCGCGACAGCCTCACACTTTCTAGTCAATATAAACATCGCTGTAGATAAACACGTGCGGGATTTTCGCTACGAAATTACAGATGGATCTTCCATGCTGCTCATCTCAACCAAATTATGTTTGGCCGTTCGAGCGAGATATCATCGAGTGAGCATCCAGCAAGACACGTTTATTCTCCATCACAGCTGGGATAAACTACTCTTGACATAAAAAAACGGAGCCCTGCATAATTTATATTTGGCTTGTTTTTCTGTTCAACACTTCAGAGCATTGCAGACCAGCTTTCCACGGGAAAAACTGCAGCTGAATCACAGTGCAATGGTGATTGCATATAAACGAGAATTAATGGAAATAAAACTGCTGCATGGTTGGTGTTTGAAAAGCAATATAGATTTTACACTGAAATGCTTTCTGTTATCGCATGTGTGTGTGGGTTTTCTTTTATGAAGCAATGACTTATGTGGGATGGGGAGTCTACAGATTAACTTATTTGCTATGGTAAGCCAAAATATTCGGCTCGCAAATTTTCGCTTCGTTACGGAAAGCCGAATATTTGGCTCAAGTGGACACGGATTTTCCAACATTAACACCAAAGTTAACCTCTTGAAACATTGAACCCCATCCTGGTTCATTGATTTTCCTTTACTTTAACTTCTAATGTATTATGTTTTATGTTTATACTGAGTGAAAGAAAAAACATCTTTGAACTACGTCTAAATTTCAAGCTGGACAGTGTTGAGAGTTCCCATCCACACACACAGAAGTTACCGTAGGGAATGATATGAGCGAGAGAATGTTTGCGTAAAGGCGAATGTATTCTGTGCAGCTGCCTTCAAACATTGAAAAAATGCTGTAGTTACAGAAACGTGGTATTTTACACTGTCAGCTGTAGATAAACGGTGAGCACGACCAAGTCTTTCCTCTATTTGGCTTTGTAATTGGGAAATGCTCCTCTAGCAACAGCCAAAAACATTTGACTGACTTTGGCTCAAGTTATATTTCATACCCAAAGAGTAGCGAAAAAGGACGCTGCAAGTGAGATGCCACGTCCTACTTCATCCAAGAAGTTGAGATGAGACCCCCCAAAAAATGGTAGTCACTTGCGTTTTGAAACGGCACTGGTGTCTTAGCGCTGAAGTTTCAATTCAAGAAGCTGAAAGTCGGAAAGGCGGGAGACAGAAACTACAGCAGGCAAGATTCTGCCAGAAATACGAGTAGATTTGGCAACGAGAAATTAATGAAGTCACGGACGTGATACAAAAGCCTGACTGTTTATCCATATCGAGTCTCGGTCGTGTGACAATACCATTGGCGTGGGACTGAGGGTAGAGTGAAAGATGGTCGGTGCGTGTCAGGATGAGAAGAAGGGGGAGGGACGAGGGAGAAGGGGTGGGGGTGGGGGAAGGGGGGGGGGAAATAACGTTATCGTTGTTATCCTGGAGATTCTCATCATTAACCACAATTGAGAATGACACTTGTGTCAAATTGGCCACGGCCGTGCGAGATCTGGGGACTCACCGTGACAAGATAATGATAGTTTGCGAGAGTTTGCGAGAGTTTGAGTCAGCCACGGGTACAGCTAGGCCTCGCCGGTGTGAGCAATTTCGGCCGCTATTATTGATAGGCTGCTTGTTGTGCTCGCTGGGGGTAAATACGGGGCAGAGGTCATGTTGTAAGTAAACCTTGTGTGTGTGTGCTCCAGTGTATGGAACTCTGGAAACCAAATGACAAAACGAATTTGGGGTGGGTGGGGGAGGGAGGGAGGGAGGGAGAATGAAAGAGAGAGAGAGAGAGGGAGAGGGAGAGAGAAAGAGAAAGAGAGAGAGACACACACACACACAGAGACAGAGAGAGAAAGGTAGGCATCAAGAGTGTATGTGTGCGTTAGAATATAGAATTCTGACAGGAGAAAAAAAAAGGGAAAATGTCGACATGTTTATAAACAGAAAACAACAATTCATCAAATAGGGAGGAAAAAGCGACGCGTCCGATTAAACATCAGAAATAAACAAATAAATAAATAGATAAATCAATAAATGTCTTTATTTCATTCCATCTAATCCATTACCATTTAATATTTATTTATTTCCTCATTCAATATAAATTTTTCTCTTTCTATCTTTCTTTTTCAAAGCC
This sequence comes from Onchidella celtica, assembly GCA_963931925.1. NCBI lineage: Eukaryota > Metazoa > Mollusca > Gastropoda > Systellommatophora > Onchidiidae > Onchidella > Onchidella celtica. The sequence goes on along the minus strand of OZ007581.1, from coordinate 27,438,414 downwards.
AACTATCAGCAGGAAGGCGTTTATTAAAGTAGTCTAACAGAGTTCACTAGCCTGGTTTAAATATAAATAGTCTAGAACGTTTGAATAACATAACAACCCGGCCGTTTAATTTATAACATTGGACTTACCAAAATAACACACGTGATTGGTTGAGATAAAACAGACCCCAAATTTTAGGGGGCAGTTTTCAGTTTTAAATGCCACCGTAAGACGTAAGCAAATCAAGATGGCGTTTGGCACTGTCTCGCTGACAAGCCGCATGTTGCAGTGACAGGTGGCGGGACATTTCATTTATAACATTTGGCTAACAAATAATACATATGGCATTGATTGAGAGAAAACAGACCCCCAATCCTTAGGGTCAGGCTTCAGTTTTAAAAGCCATTTGAAGATGGGGACAAGCCAAGATGGTTTTTTGGCAATGTCTCAGTGACGAACCACACACTGCTATGAACTATTGGGAGAGAATGTCCAAATGGTAGAGAAGGCGTCTTTTGTTACTGCTGTAAATTATCAAACGTTTATTTATATTGTCTCAGTGGCAATTTGGCTATTGCTTTGTTTTACTTCACGTCACTCAAAAGTCTGATATTAACTGCATGACATAATGCGCCCGCCAGTGCACGGCAGCTGAGCATGCGCACTTGCAAAGTTTATTTATTTATTTTTTTGGCACGGCGGCAGAGTAAGCGTGCTCGAAAACATTAACTGCCATTCGAAAAGAAAAACTGAAACTCTAACGGGTACGAAACATATGGCCTAAGAACTTCCGAAGGAAAACGAAATAAACTTCAAAACTTCGTAGGAGATCAAGTCATGTGACGTCATTTGAGACAAACCAATTGGTTATCCCGACGATAAAAAAATGAAGACAAAACCCGTGAAAATGCAAAGGATGTTAAACAAATAAACTGAACTGTATGTAATTCATGGCTGACAAAATACATATTTTCTATATTGAAGTATGGGACGGCTCAGTTCAGAATCGACGTGTAAATAATCTAGCAGTTTCAGTTAAACTTTCCTCAGTTCAGGAGCCACACATCGAGTTGCTTCATCGGGAATGTGTTATTTCAAGTGCATCTCATTCTCCCTCGCTCGTGGCTCTGCTTTTTCTGGAAGACATCAAAGTGCTGGAGGCTTTTTCATAAGGGGCCATGCACGAAGTAAGGTCGCTCGATTCTGGCGATTTTTTTTTAACCCCTCACCCCAATTGACACATACTATGGATGCCTTTCATGAGAATGACTTCAGTTTACCCCCTATGCCCATATGTATGGTAAACGAACATTAGAATGGTGGCTTTTCATGATAAGGTCTTGATGATCGAAAACATCAAATTAATCATGGCATTTGGGAGGGAATTTTGATGGCGAATGTCCATAATACAGCCTTAGAAATTCTAAAACATAAAGTGGCCTGTTGCAGGAAATTTTTGATTGGGCCATTCGAAACACGGGTTGAATTTTGTATAATTCTGTCTTGCTTTGTTTTTGCAGCTTATAAAAAGAAAGCAATCATTTATATATATTATTTTTAACCATGATCACCATCCCCTGAAATATCCTTCACCCCTCCCCCACCCGCGTGAGTTTTCCATATTATTCTGGGGACAACTCTCCCCCCCCTCCCCCCCTAACCTCAGACAGTAGGTACTTCATGTATGGCCCCCCAAACATTCCGGTTTTCTGGACCAACCGGTCCGGCAGAGATCTCTGAGAACGAGTATCTGGAGGTTCAAGGATTTAGTGACATACTCAAGAAGCTTTCAGCCAACTTCTGACACCATCAGGAAGGGAAACTTGTAACTGCCTCGGGTGTTATTCCAACCCGCTAACCAATCACGGCAAAGTTTACGGCTCGGCTACTTTCACCTGGCAGTTGTGTAATGAGCGGATCGATTGCTTTTACCTTCAAGAGGCGAGAGGAAATGAGACGGGTAGCAGAGAAGGGGTGTTTAATTTTAAACCCGTAATGGAGAGATAGATGAGTGTATGCATTTCTGCCGGCGTCTGGTCTTTGGGTATCAAGAACAGCAGCGCGGAAACGTAAGAGGAGCACAGACAGAAGAAATTATGAGCTCTGTCCAACGTTTTCAAGTCGCGACAGATTAATTACTCAAGTAGTGCTGTTTAATTAAGGCATACGCAACTCTGGTTACCCGAGTAATTGCAATGATCATGTCTAGATCTTCAAAGTATTTATCACTGAACTCTCAAACTTGTGTATAAATCTCATTTATTTCCGATGCCATTTCAACAGCAGCGCCACTGATTCTACAATCTAAGAACAACCTTTTGCCTTTCGTCAACAAAAGCACTGTCTTGACTTTAAACACAGTCAGTGGCGGATCTGCTCTGAAACTGATGAAGCTAAGTCAATCCTGGAGGGGCCCCGAAGTGAATCAGTTTTGGATGCTGCCGTGTGGTTGCTGGTTCCAAAGGGGCCCCATAACAGTTCAAACTTCACAGTCCTAAAAAATGCAGGTCGCCCACTGAACAGTCAATTTTCAATGTTAACAAAAGTATGTCTTGACATCAAACATGGACACTTTCACGTGCATTCTTGACTAACCACGATTTGTAAAGTAAAAAACTTGATGATCTACAGACTCGTTGCGGTGAAGCCAAAATGGAAAACTGCAAGTGATTTTTAATTTCACAGCTGCCACAAGACAGGCTCAACTGCTGTGTAAATAATTCGTTTCGTCACTCGCTCTACTGACCAAAGATCAACAAAACAGCCCAAGACTTGTAGGTAACCACTACCACCACCGCCCCCTCCTTGCCCCCATTCTGGCATAGGTACTATTACTGGTATGACAAACTAACCAACCGTAAACAGCTGCGTGGGGCGCTCATCACCAATTAACCCCCTCGTTCCTGGGCTCGGGAGATGACCAGCCGCCCTTTGTAATGGCCGGTTGCCCATCCGGATGGTCAGTTGGTCTAACCTTGGTTGGCACGCCGTCCACTGTTTATATAAACCCTGCCTCGTATTTATCCGCCGCTAATCCAATTAGATTGGGAATCTCTCTCGCCACCCATACACGTAATTGTGTTATCCCCCTTTCATTGCCCGTATCACTAAAGAAAATAAGATACCAAAGGGAGGAAATCGGTAGGCAAGGGGGGAGAACTGGACAGTAAGTCTTGATTCTTAACGGATTACTGCGTTCGTAGATTACACGCCAGAAAGATATTCTGAGGGCCTCAGTGAGAATTCTTTCTATTCTTTTCTTACACTTTCTGCCTTCCTACTTCCTCATTCACTGTAGGTTTTCTTTTCATCAATAACTCTTTGTAAACGTCAGCATAAATATTTCTCTTCGAAAGGACAACGAGCCACTTCGTCTCTCGGGCATCTTGTAAAAAATCAAAGGTCTTAGTGCCATTTTCCCGACCCAGACAAACCCTATTCATTTATTCATTCATTCATTCATACATTCAACAATCCATGTATTATACCATCCACCCTTCCATCCATTCAATTATTCACATACACTTTTTTCCAAAGGCTATGCCATACCAAGTGACCTTTTGCAAACCCCAGAAACCTTTTGTTACCACATACACAAACACGTCTCCACATTACCAAATCCACACACGTATTTATGCGTCATCATTTTTCTGCTCCGCAAAACGAGGATTTGACGAGGGCTCAACTGTTGCGAGAGGCGAATCTGCTCACCATATGGTATTTCATGGCCTAGGGAACAAAACTGAGCCAGAAACAGGTGCAACTCTGCATGCACAACAATAAACAAATTACCGTAAAACTTTTACAGTCGGCGTCTTGCTGTCAGACCCCAAGTTGCCTGGCTATAAAACTTAACACTGGAGAACAGCAAGCAGTTAAGAGATGTTACATTCAGTTCAAAGTATTTATAAAATCCATTGCAGAACCCACAAAAACTGCATGGAATCCAGGAAAAGTGACGTATAAATGCTTCGTGATATGAAGTTTAAGAGAGCAACAAGGCTTAATGGGTAGTTTAGAATAAGAAAAAAAGAGGAAGATTAAGAGATACGGTAATACATTTGTGAAGGAATAAAGAATTAGCTTAGATAGATAGACAGACAGACAAACAGATTTTAAAAAAACAAAACAAAACAAGAAAACAAATCAATACAATTTGAGAGTGAGGGAGAGAGAGAGTGTGTGTCTGTGTGCGTAAGAGAGAGAGATAGAGAGATGCAGAGAGAGAGAGATAGAGAGACAGACAGACAGACACACACACACACACACAGTGATAGAGAGCGTGAGAGAGAGTAAATATAGCATTATTTTCTTTACCACGGGTAAATAAAACAACCTCACGGCCTATTCAATTCCCTCGTCCATTTCCTCCCAACACCTGGAAATCTTTGAAATGTATTTCTAATCCCACTACACCTGAGACATAATATATTATATCACCTTTGTGGAATTCAAGAATGTTCCAGCATCGCACCTGTGTTCCACTGGGTTCTAAATTCATCAATTTATTACCGTTCATGACTTGGGTGGTCCCACAATGGACAAAAACAATAGAACACAATTAGTTGAATCTTGAATTAATCTGTGATGAATCAGAGATGCATTAACTCCTTAAATGCTGAAATTGTCGACGGTGCTTATTTTTAAGCAGTCCGGATTGAAGGGGATTAGAATTCAGAGGGGTCTTACAGCCAGTGGTACTTGGATCTCTTGTGATTCTAACCTCCTTTATTTATTTAAGGGGATTTGAATTACAAGGGGCCTATGTGCAAGTGACACTTAGACCCCATATAATATCTAGAATTAGAAGGGGTCTTTGGTACTTAGATCCCTTGCAAGTGTAATCTTCTCAATATATTTAAGAGGGTTAGAATTACTAGGGATCTAAGTGCAAATGGCATTTACATCCCTTCAATTATTTTCTGATCTGACATTTGTAATCAATTCATGTGGCAAACCACGAGTGTCTGAAGAAATATTTACCAGGGTCGTAAATGATTTGCATAAGATGAGAAATTTCACAATAATTATATGGAACAAAAAGACTTCATTATTATAAAGCTCGGGTTAAAACAGAGATAAGTACACCATCGTGGGGTGTCCTTCTCCATATAGTTAGATGACTTGACAATTTGAGACCGCTTCTTAATCTTATCCTGTAGGTCAACACGTCCGTTTTATACTACCCCGATAAGCTATTCAGAAAACAAACCGAGTCACTACCACCGGGCAAGGCTTGGAGTACATCAAATACCCAAAACGGGAACTATTTTGAAGAGAGAAAGAAAGAAAAAGAAAAATGAATCAAGAAAGAAGGAAGAAGGAAAGAAAGAAAGAAAGAAAATAAAACAAACAGACAGACAGACAGACAGACAGACAGAAAGAAAGACAGACACTAAAACAGACAGACAGACAAACAGAAAGAAAGAAAGAAAGAAAGAAAGAAAGAAAGAAAGAAAGAAAGAAACTAAAACAGACAGACATACAGACAAACAGAAAGAAAGAAAGAATGAAACTAAAACAGACAGACAGAAAGAAAGAAAGAATGAAATGAAGAAAGAATCCACCTTAATACTCTGAAGTGTACCAAAAAGGTCGACAATAGACAAAAGTAAAAATGTTCAAAAACCAAGCGATGTTAGGAAGTGAACAGAAAATATCTGATCTAAAAAGTCAAGTTGTCTAAAACTAAAAGTTCATGAGCTAAAGAATGCAGGACATAAAAATTGTTCAAAAGCGCCGTTCGTGCAAATAATACTGTAAATTCAAGGAAACGAACTCTAAAATTTTTCAAGCAAATGAAAACAGGAAGTTCTCCATTACTGTCATATCGCCTTGCGCTCAAATGTATACAAATGTACAGTCAAAATTAGAACCGCGTGCTTTGAAGCCAAGCATTATCAATCACTTCACTTCCAACGAAAAAGAACTATTTCTGAATTTCGGGGGGGGGGGGGGGGGGGCGCACCATATCTCAAGTATGTATGCTCAATTTTGCCAAATCTGACTCTCCCCACACCCATTTTACAGCATGTGCACTTTTCAAGCCCTTGGCAAGCCCCCCCCCCCTCCCACCTCACGGAAAACAACAACAACAGAAAGTCACACTGTACGAGTGTTCGACCATTACAATAGTGAACATCCATGGTAAGACCTTGATATTTTTAGTCTGCAGGTGATATATATATTTTTTTTTTAAGCTTTTAGAACGTTTCATTAGAAATAATATGATTAGTTTCCATGCATTTGATATAGAGAAAAAAATATACTTAAAAAAACATCAAACAAAAACAACTTTTAAATTCCTCACCATATTTCAAAAACTTAAGTTAACTATCCAGAGACCGCCCCAACCCCCCCCCCCACCCCCCCCCCCATGCCCGAAGCCCAGAATGTACTCTTTCCAAGCACCTGGGGGCACACACCCCTATAAGCATGCGTACTTTATGAACTACCCCTTTAAAGAATTCCTAAGAGGACGCGAATTTTTTTATTTAAAAAAAAAAATTTAACACATCACTGACCTTGAATGGATCCAAATTAAATTGGAAAAAAAAACAACAACAACCAAATGTTTAATGACTGAAGAGGAAACTTTTTTTTTCTTCAACTATCTTTGTCATTAATTTGTTGCTTTTGATCCTCATTTTTTCCTCAGAGAAGTGCAAAACGATATTAGGTTTCAGAAAGCCTTGGCATAAATTTTGCGGCTTCAACTAACTAGAACCTGCATGTTTACTAAATCTAGTGTAATTTACAAGGATGTTAATTATGGAATAAAACTACAGTGAAATACCCGTAATCCTTCGTCCCTTGCTGTAAATTACGCTATTGGCTGATCAACATTCTTTTGTCTATGGAACTGCGCTGACTGGTAAAGTTGGGTGTTCGTGTGTCCGGAAACGGAAATGCTGACGGAAACGTCAAAATAAACTCTTCAAAAAGTGCAATAGAAAGAATGTTTTCATGTGTTCGGAGAGAGAGAGAGAGAGAGAACGAGAGAGACAGAGAGGGAGGGAGAGAGAGAGAGACGAGACGAGAGAGAGAGCGATAGAGAGAGACAGCAGGAGAGAGAGAAAGACGGACAGACAGACAGAAGACAGAAAAAGACAGAGTGAAAGAGAAGAGATAGAGAGACAGCGGGAGAGAAAGACAGACAGAAAGACAGAAAAAGACACGGAGAGAGAGAGAGAGAGAGACAGACAGACAGACAGAAAGCCAAAGTAGACACACAGAGAGACAGACAGACAGACAGACAGACAGACAGAAAGCCAAAGTAGACACACAGAGAGACAGACAGACAGACAGACAAATAGAGAGAGAGAGAGAGAGAAAGAGAAAAGGAGAGAAAGAGAGTAATACACCGCGCTAGGTTTCGGTAATTAATGACTTTCATCAGAAAAGACAATAACTTCAAAAAGAACATGCCAAAGTAGTAAACGAATAAGAACCGGCTACATGTCGCTGTGGTTGGCAAAACGCATTTCTTTCTGACAATGTACATGTACAGCGATGGGTGAATCAGAAGAAAAAGCTAATGCTCAGAAAAATGACAGATTAATTCATTTCTGAACACAACCAGACAGCAGTTCTAAACAAAGGGAATTCCAATTTGTCTTTGACTCAAATGACTTACACACAAAGAGAAATGAGCAAATTCTCTTTGTCAAATGAAGATCTAAACGCGAGAACACCGGTACGCGAACTCCCCTCCCGAGGGTTTCCTGAAAAACCAGATGTGTCGTTTCTTGTTTCTGTATCCCCCGTTCCTCTCGTTTCCGTGGTCCCTATTGTCTTTTCATCGCAAAGGAGCTCTGACAAGGGCGATAACTCTCGCTGACGTGTATTATTCCAGCCGAGCCAATTAACGCGATCTACTGCTTAAACAATGCCTTAAATTTGTCTCCTCCCCGGCTGTAAAAAGCCCCCCCCCCCCCCTTGAAGACAAGTGTTCTTGCTCACTCGGATAATATATCGCGGTTTGGCTCCCTTGTGCCTCCGTTGCTTCCCGTGTTCTGTGATTTTACAGGAAAACGCCGGATACGACATTTATACGTCAAATCCACTTTTCAGCATACACTTTCACCATACAGTATTGGAATTAGAGGGTGAAAGTGAATCCATTAAAAACTTTGTGACTGCGTAAGCAAAAATTATGAAACGTACTGTACTGTCTCCATTTTGACTATAATATACGAGGATACGTCCATTTTGGACAAGTTCAGTCTTGACTATGATTTATGTACGATTTCTTAGCCGCCAACGAAAAAAAAAAAAAAAACTTTATAAAATTAAAAGAAGTTAAGCAAAATGGAAAAGTGTGATCACAAATTTAATGACAATATAATATACAACCATTCCACAGCGAGCGGCACTTACGCTAATTGAAACAAAAAATATCCTCTAAATTTCTAAACTGTGCTATAAATTTTGTACGACTTTCTACTGATGATCACAAAATGGCGTTTGAACAAAGGATAAAGCGGGGGCTCAATGCCAAATGTAGTAAAACTGACAGTGGTGGATCTGCTATCATATAATAATGGAGCTTGGGCCCAACTTTGTTCCCGCAAAGGCTTTTTTACAACGCAACGTAGAGAAATGAAACTTGGCACATGTATGTAAAATTTATTAAGCCTGTACGTGTCGAGCTCATTTTTTCCCGAAACTCTTTACTTTTCCCAGAAATTCAGTTATAATTATCAGTTATCAATTCATGATTGCGAATACGACGTGATAATGTACTTCCGTCAATTTCGTCATTTCCGCCTCTTACCGGAAATGTAAAACTAGAGTTCACGATCCAGCCACGCCAAGAAAACTTTGATAGTGATACCGAGTACAGTGTTATACAGATGAGGTGAGTGCCATTCATTCATACCAAGAAAACTGTGTGTAAATATTTAGATCATTTCTTACGAACATATGAGCCCATGAAAAATGCACTGTGTACTATTGTAATACTATCCTATCTAGATCTATCTATTGATCGCCGATTTTATGTGGATGACCCAAAGTGTCTCGACATCAATGTCTTTGTGCTGATTCCTTTCGGTCTGGAGTGGTGAGCTTTGTTTTTTACCATTCGAAGAATGGGGCAGTTACTAGTGGAACTAATGAAACTAAAGCTTCAAGGCCCCTAAACAGTGTCGGACAGGGGTCCCGAAGAAACTTGTTTTAACCCTCTAAAACCCTCTGTGCCATTAGTTGAATCTCTATAACGACACAGGTACAGGACATTTTGATAAAGAGACATGAACTGTTATACCAAGTATTTTACTTGCTCATCTCAGAATGATGTTCTAGCAGTGTGGAAGACTGTAAAAGACCGATGTGATAATACTGAATCTGTTGTTATATCGTGTTTCAGATGTATTACAAATTTAACTTCTTTTTCATGCCTGGGAGTTAGAGGGTTAATGAGTGAATTTTGGACGTTGCCCTATTGTTGCTGGTTGCGAAGGTGGACTTAAACAGTTGAAGCTTCAGGGTCCGCCACTGTAAACTGTACAATTCTGTTCCGGGTCTTTACAGTGTTTTTTCATGGCACGGCTTCGTTCCCTTGAGAATGAAGTTAGAGTGCTGATCCCTGTGGCTAATCCTACTGTCGTTCATTAAAGGAGAAAGGGGCTGGGGCCGTATCCCATCATATCGCAGTCAGTCCATATTGCTTGATGTGTAATCCATTCTGTGCCTCTTTTCGCCTGAGAAACATTTACGCTCACATTATTTTCATTACCCTGACAAAATGGTGATTAGCAAATGCACAAATAATCTGAAAGACTATGCAAGATTACAGTGGGGGGGGGGGGGAGAGAGATCACTGGTGCTCTTTTACATCTCATTCTTGTACCAAGATAAATTCCATTACACTGTCAAATGATGATTAACAGCTGTGCCAAGTAATCTAAGAACATTACCAGAGCTACAATGAAAATGATCACTTCTCTTCTTAGTCTTTTACCAATCCATCTTCTACTACGCCTGTCACTGGAACGAGCTATGTAGTTCCGTACTTATTTTCCTTACTCAGAGATCTCTCCCACATTAACCCGTGCGGTGGTGATAGGGTCATATTATGACCCGACCCAATTTTAAACAGCTGCGATTTTGCACATAAGGCAAGACACAGGCTTTCAACACAGTTTTAAAGTAATCATTTCATCATGGAAGGAGTTCCATACTCGAGCGCCAAAGACCAGGAACTAGCTAAACACAACTACCCCAGCCCCTTTTCGCCTGATTAGTCAATCTGACTACCGCCCATTGATACAAACTGACTAGACCCTCACGCCCCCAGGTCCATCTGACCATTCCACGCTCGAGTAAGGTACTGCTCCCATCATTTCTAATTTCTTTTCTTTTTCTTTTGAAAATTTGCGTCTTTAGGAATTTTGCCCCCGCGTGGCACCCCCTTATGCGTCGCCACAGAACAAAAAACAAAACGAAAATTATAGAAAATCTACAATATTATTACGTGTAGTTACTTAAGCTCAACATATGGACTTGAAATCACTAGAAGACGCCTCATCTCAAGTTCACTGACGTCTTGAACTCAAGTTTTCCGAAAAAAGGACAGAGATCACTTGTAAACTGGTGTGATCAAATTAATACTGACTGTACTTTGTGGCTTACGGAATAGATAGACAGATAATTATATAGATAGATATTCAAATGGATGGGTAGGCAGGCAAGAAGGCAGGAAGGCAGGAAGACAGACAAACAGACAGACAGACAGATAGGTATAGAAGAGCGAGAGTTCGGGTTTGCTGTCGGCTATCAGTCTAAAATGGTGAGCCCCCCTTTTCCCCCCACCCACCCACCACACACACACAAAAATGCTGGACAGAGACCCTGGGTGTAATTATCGGGTCGGGGAGAGTTTTACTCGTGGACGATAATAATAATGACGCAATGGATCACAATAATCATAATAAGATGATGTGTCTACATTAGCAGGACCCTGGGGGACATGACTGTATGGAATGTTCTGGAAGACTCAACAGACAAGCAGATAGACATTTGTTGATAATTATAGCAAAACACAAATATAGTAAACACTTTGGGAGGAGTTCCTTGAGTCACATAATAAAGATATTTCGACACGACTCTGGAACTGGCTGTGAGTAGGGGGTCACATGAGGACTCTGCTTTCCTCCCCCCCCCCCCCCCCCGAGGGGGGGGGGGACTTAGTCCTCTAGATGGATGTTTTAATAGTAAATGCGCTGCTCATCGATTAGCACTTAGAACATGAAATATGTGCCTGACTATAGCTGTGTAATTCAAATGGTACTCCTTCCACAAGTTTTAAGTAACAAAAATCTTACCTTTAGTCGTCCCCCACCTTCAAATAATCCACAGTGTGATAATTCAGTAATCCACAAAACGAATTTCAAAAACACAAAACACAATAGACACACTGTAAGTTTACATCCACAGAAATGAAATCACAATACTTTGACCACAAAACGTTTACATCCAACCTGAAATATTTCTTCACAATTTCTTCACGAAATGAGAAAAACACTTCTACACGCTGGATCCAAACCCATTATCTTCATAATTTTGTCATGATCTGAAGAAAGCATTTCCAAGCATTAGAACTTTACCAAATAGATTTTAAAACGAGCCTCATTATTAAAGGCGACATTCAGAAGTCAGAACTCGTTGTAAAAACGAATGCGTGTGGAATTTTTTGAAAAGTGAAAATCGCTCACGACAAAATAACACGCTATCAACACACCGACAAGACCTCGTCATTTCAAGGCACAAAATGAATTTAAAAAAAAAAAAAAAAGTATTGGTTTACTTTCCTTATGAAAAGAAAAGTTAAAGCTTAAGTGTTTTTTAAATGGGATTATTTTATGCAATGTTGGTATGTGGCCATCCACGAAGCTGATACTTCACAACCAGGCTAAAAATGACTCTGGTGTTGTTGTTTTTTGTTAATATTAACCCTTTCCTCTTTCATCCCCGCCTCCACGTATGTCTTTCATAAGCTTGTATAAAGGGTTCGGTTTTATTGTTATTGTTGTTGTTGTTGATGGTGGTGGTGGTAATTATGATGATGATGGTGGTGGTGTTTATTATTATTATTCTATTATTTAGTGGGATTAGAGTACACAATAATGTTAGTATTGCTGTTGTTGTTGTTTTATGGGGCGGGTGCGGGCGGCCATTTAAAGGTTTGAAACTATCACATTCATTACAGTTTAATAATTTCATTCTTTCGTGCCATGCATGGGAATCAATAGCTAGTACATAAACATTATGTGAGACTTCCCTGTGTGAATGTAACACAAGCTGTTCATGATGAAAAATAATGAAAATTTTCGAGCAGATCTGAAAGTAGGCTATAACTGAATTGGTCTTATTCTATGATGAAGTGCTTTTATAATTGACAAAATACCAGAGAAAACGAAGCAAAATACCACTGATGCAGGTAAGCGTATGATGTAGCCTACAGCGCTGTTCATTTAGCGTCGTTTTAAATGTCCCACTCAGTGCAGTATAGATGATAATGTTTTACGGCCGTGGAGCACTGAGTCAAGTCTGGGTTGCCTTGGTTTTGACTCAGACTCTCTTTGATTCAACTAACGAGACAGGCTTGAACTTATACATTATATCACTATTTCACTTGCGCTCAAAGTCCCTGTAAAGTCCAAAAAAACAGACTTTATCCAATGCCTAAGGGATCTCAGGCACAAGTTATTTTGACAAGTGCTTCACTTACACTAGGGGCAAATAATGAAAACAAAGAAAGGTAAAAAAAAAAAAACAACATTGCATTTACACGTCGGAAATCTCACCACTTCATGATAAGGCGTGTTCACAACATTTGAAATCTTGCTTAATCAAACACACACTATGAAAACAGTTCATCCAATTACCTTTGATAATTTTTTAACGTATTTGTCAGTGGCAAAAAGACAAGGGAAGTCAGTACTAATATCTCTGTATGGTTGTCATTATTAACATGGCGGAAATGAAGGCAGAGAGCTGCAAACTTCTCATTCTTGTCAAAATGATCATTCTAATGGTTCAAACTATATTTTTCAGTCCACGAAAACCTAAAGCTTACTAATCTAACTGATGGAAAATTCTTCTGAAGTAAATATACGCAAGGACTGATTTAATATTCAATCTTAGTCTCTTTGTAATTGATTCGTCCAGAACCAACAAGCTCTGTCGACCTGCGACCATGCTGTATATAAGGTAGGCCGGTTGTTTCTATAATTACATAACAGCCACTTTGGGGAAAATCGGGTGGTCACTGGCTCCTCTTCCCATGCAACGTTAAGGTCCGGCGTGACCAAGGTGCTTGCACGGTCAGTTATGCCCAAACTGACCTTTAATGCTTTGGGTCTGGCAAGATTTCCTCCCATAACACGTTGCTAAGGGACTTGAGAGTTGGGGTGGAGTTAGGTCGGATGTAGGCCGTGTCACAAATCCCAGACTGGGAGATGTAATAAGTTATGACAGGACAACAATCACGAACAAACAAGTTAACACTTAACAGAACAATCCATCAGACTCACACATTTATTAAACATAATTATACATATAATAGCGCAATTACATACATTATATTATTGAAATGACTGCCGTACAACGGCCTTATTCTCACACACACGCTCCCTCGGATCCACAATCCGGTAGTTACTCCTAAAGGCACTTCGGCCTCAGCCTCTCCCCTCAGGGCCTTAATAGTACATTAATGATTCACTGGCACCGCAGTCTCTCAATATCACCTTCCTATTGTCATACACCTTAGCACTCCCCTCGCACCTCCGCAGGGCAATAACACATTATTATTTCCATAGCCATCAACATGGCAACAACATAATATCAGTTCACTAGCCTATCAACATGGCAACAATATAGTATCTCATTCACTCTCATATCTACGTCCCTGTCCGTGGCCTGACTGCCACGACTTTATGTGCCTCTACTGTCCTGCACTGACAGCCTCACTTCTGGCCTATGTGTGGCCTCCGGCCCTATGCTGGCCTATCCCCTGTGCTCATCGAGGTGGCTCTGCGGCCCGTCCCCGACACCTACAAGAATAACATTACATTGGTATAATACCCTACCATTTCTATTCACTCCACCTCTCCTTACAACCCATGAAACGTACACACACTAGTTCACCTTTCACTCACCGCACATCTTACGGTAACACACCTCCATCGGAGTACACACTACTCACTCGCGCTACAAATCCATGAACTCACTTTCATCTATCGCTCATGGCGCACATTGCTATATTCAATATCAAGGACTTCCACATTCCTCACATATACTTATTCACATCATGGTAATAGACGAATATAATATAATACATCAATCATAATAATCAATCAACATTCTACATACCAGTCATAACTGGAAAGACTCTCACTAGTCTTCTCGACTGCTTCCTTTTATCTCTGCCCGATGGGCTATTATTCACAGATCCGCTCCCTAGGACCTTCTAACTTGCAGTGATAGTTATACAGCGCTTTCGCCTCCTTCAGACCCCCCACTCATGACATGCACGACTTTTCTTCCCTGTCTCCGTGCGTTAATTTTACTCTCCTCCTTTCCCCCCGTAATTATTAACTATCGCTCACTCCACTCGTGACATCATCCCCCACCCCAAAAAAATTAATGCAATTAATTTCAAATCGCATCAAGATGACTGTCAACGAGTGAGCGTGAGCAATACCTACACTAGAAAAACGACCTATCAGTTCCCCCAGTATATAAAATACCGAAATCAGGGGAAAATATGGGGATCAATATGGCCTGCAATATGCATATATGTGTCACATCATGAATAGCTAACTAACCACAATACTTAATACAGAATCAAAAACCATTCAACCTATCAACCATTCTTCATATCATATTTATAATGTCAATATTTTAAGTCGACTCATTCACACAGATCCTGTCAATGTTCCTGTCCTCCGATGTATAAGCTCCCGAAATCTTCCCCTAGGCTCGACTAAGGTAGTCGGCGATATGATTGCTGGTTCCTGGAATTGGTTGAATAACGAAGGTGTACGGCTGTAAAGCCAATGCCCATCTAGACAAGCGTGGGCTGGACGAACGATTCTTCGACAAAAATGTCAGTGGCTTGTGGTCTGTCTGGATACAAAATTCTCGTCCCATGAGATAACGTCCTAGTTTCTGGACGGACCAGACAATGGCAAGACACTCACGCTCTATCACAGAATACTTTCTTTCTCTCTGCAATAACTTCCTACTGACATAACATACAGGATGGAGACATTCGTTCTTCTCCTGTAGAAGACAAGCGCCGACACCAGAGTCCGACGCATCCGTTCTGAGGATAAAATTAGATCGAAAATCGGGTAATATCAAAATGGGTGACGATGATAATGCTGTCACCAAATTATCAAATGATGTCTGACATTCAGACGTCCACTGGACCTTATCGGGTTGTCCCTTCTTAGTAAGGTCAGTAAGAGAAGATGACAAGGAGGAAAAATTTGGAATGAACTTTCTGTAATAATTTAAAATTCCCACTAAGCTTCTGACTTGTTTCTTTGTTTTAGGGATTTGCAACCCTACTAACTTGTCAATTTTTGTTTCTTCAGGTCTCTGAACACCTCTACCCACAATATGTCCTAAGAATATTATCTCTGGACATGCCAAATCCATCTTTGCGGGTTTAGCAGTTAACCCAAAATGACGTAATCGTTGAAAAATTACTGTTAGTGTCTGAATATGATCAGACCATGTCGACGTATGGCATGCTATATCGTCAAAGAATGACACGACATTAGGTATGTCCTTCAACACTAATCTCATTAATCGTGCAAACGTCGCTAGCGCGTTTACCAACCCAAATGGCATGACCTTAAATTGGAATAATCCAATGGGCGTTTGGAACGCCGTGTATTGTTTAGACTCCTCAGTAAGCGGGATTTCCCAATACCCTTTCGTCAAATCAATCTTGGAAAACCACGTGGACCCGGCCAATGAAGCTATTAATTCCTCCTGGAACGGGATAGGCTCCCTATCGCCTACCGTAATAGTGTTCACTCTTCGAAAATCAATACAGAACCGCACCGATCCATCAAGTTTTTTCACGAGGACGATGGGTGATGAATACGGCGATGTTGATGGTTCTATCACATCTAACTTCAACATTGACTCCACTTCCTTTATGACTCTATCTCTCGAAGAAAAAGGCAACGGATACGGTCTAAGAAATACTGGCTTATCCGAAGTCAACTTTATTTGGTGCTGAATCACCGTAGTGCGACCCGGCAAATCCGTAACAACATCCGGAAATGACGCTAACAGGGTCTCAAGTTCCCTACTCCTTGAACTCGTAAGGTCAGGGTTAATTTTTACGTCCCTGTAACCTTGTGTCGGAGTTAACTCCGGCAATTGAATTTGTAACTCCTCCTGCGCCTCGGTGTCGCTTACGTCACAGTCCAACTGGTCTACGACCCCCGTACAAGCCGTAGAGAAGACAGTCTCCTTTGGTCTTGTCTGTGCACACAGATACTGTGGTCTCTCATAAAATCTCTGTAGCATATTAACATGGAAAACCTTACTCGTTCCATCAATGTGGATAGCGTAATCTACCTTTGAAACAACTCGCTCAATAACATAAGGACCTTTCCATGTCATCAATAACTTATTATGGTCCGTAGGTAACAACAACAGAACCTTGTCTCCTGGCTTAAAAATTCTCAGTTTGGACCCTCTATCTTTATAGTCTTTTGCTCTTTTCGAAGCGATACCAGAAGCTTCTTCTGCTATAGTGCGCGCTGAAGATAGTCTTTCTCTTAAATCAACAAGGTACTGAAACCTTTTTAAACGGTTCCGAAACCGTGGGGATCTTTTGAAGAGGGGCCTGGGGTGTACGACCCTTATGCGTCGTCTTTTGGCACGCACTGCACGTCTTATAATATAAACGTACATCTCTGTATACTGACGGCCAATAAAAATCTTTCAGAACTCTCTCCTTGGTCCTAGCACTTCCCATATGACCCGCTAATGGAACATCATGGGCCAGACGCAATACTGTAGCAATTAACGACCGTGGCACGACGACCTGCTTTTGAACGGAAGCCACTGTGACGTACATACGGAACAGAATGCCCCCCTGGACAAAAAAGGAGGACGACCCGTTCTTATATCTCCTCGTTTTCTCGGTTCGCGCTTCCCCAAAACATGGGTTTAATGATGGGTCCTCCCTTTGTAATCTCGCCAAGCGCTCCGGCGTGATGTCTAGGTTGACCGCTGGCGTAGCCAAAGGTCTAATCTTGTCTTTATCCGCTACCCGTCGGCGTGTTTCGACCGCGGCGCAAAAGTCAATACCTTTTGATTGCGACCATGCTTGCACGTTCTCATCGGAAGGGGAACCTACCCGGGATACATTCCCAATGATGAGCTGGGCGCCTGGAAAACAACCAACGACTGCTTCGACTTCCCCGCTAAGGAAAGGTGTATCTATCATTATTTTTGCCATGGGTAATTTCTCAATGGCCCCCGAAAATTGGATGCACGGGACAGTCTCACCTGTAAGCTGTGAATCCCGAATGCAGTCCCTATGCACTCCCACAACGGTAGATCCTGTATCTCGTAAAACCGAGACCGGTTCGTCCCCAACAAACCCCGGATAAACCCTAAGACCACCTCCTGTATGACATGAATTTATGACGGGGATCTTTCTCCCACAAGGTAAAACACCGGAAGATAATAACTTCTCACAACTGGGACACTTAGAATACTGTCCGCCTCCGTTGTCCGATGTAACGCACGCAGCCGCATGATGAAATTTATTTGGGGAACATGGACTGGAGCTACTGTCCACGTTCGCCGCTATCCTACCTGCCGGGCAGTTCACGCTGATGTGATCTGCTCTTCCGCAGTTCCAACACTTCGCGGCCCTACACTCGCGCGAAAAGTGACCCACGCGTCCGCAAGTCCAACACTCCGCTCCCTGTGCTGCTCTAGGCCTGGGTCCCCGTGACCCCTCGCGACCCGAACTAGAGTCCCTATGCCGTCGGTCATCGGCAAAGGTCACAAGTCGGCCCCGGCCATTACCGCGACCTAGCCCTCCTGCTCGGTCAAACTTACCGGATCCATATGCCGGTGATTGGTGATAGCCCCTACGCTGCCCCTGGGCTTGCCCGCTATAGGCACCACGCTGACGCGACCTGTCCCTAAGTCCCGCCGGCGACCCCTCGACAACGGCGACGTAGCCAGCATCTTGGACGTACGCCCTGGCGACTGGTTTGGACGGATGCGCCGTACGGTATGCCTCCGCCAACTTAGACGCCTCCTGCACCGTCGCGGGTTCGTTCTCTTTCAGGAAAGCCACCAGATCTTTGTGGCACGACGCGTACAGCTGGTCACGGATCATTAAGTCTTTCAGTTTAGCAAAATCCGTGCCCACATGCGCCAAGTCTACCCAGTTCGCGAAATACTCAGTTAGTCTCGCGACGAAGGCAGCAAAGTCCTCCCTGGTATCTGCACGTGCTCGCCTAAACTGCTCCCGGAAATATTCCTCGGTACGCGCAAATCGGCGAAGCAGCAAAGCCTTCAGCTTATCGTAATCTTGCACGTCTTCGCGCTGTAGCTCTTTAAAGTAGGTTAACGCTCGCCCCTGCAATAGCGACGCCAGGTACGTGGCCCATAATTCCTTATTTTCCCCCCATTGCAATTGTGCGTTCAGTTCGAACCTGTAAAGGAAGGCGTCTATGTCGTCCTTCCGGTCGTCGAACGTAGGGAGCTTAATCCTAACGCCACCTTTATTGGGTACCTGCCGCTCAACTGTTTCTGTTGGCGCACTCTTTTTGATTTCCAACTCCGCTATTCTTACTCGCGCGTCTGTCTCCCGCTCTTGAGCTTCTATCTCCTTTAACCTTATCTCCCTTTCCTGCTCCCTATCCTGTCTCTCCTGTCGCTGAGCTTCTAACTCCTTTAACTTAAACTCTCTTTCCTGCTCCTTATCCTTAGCCTCTCTCTCCTGTTGCTTAAACTCCCTTTCCTGTTGCTGAGCCTTAGCCTCTCTTTCCTCTTGCTTATCCTTAGCACGCTCATCGCGCAAATCCGCCTGCTGTTCTTTAATCCAGCCGCGTAGCTCCTCTCCCTCCAGGCCAAGTTCCTTACCCAACTTCATTAGTTGTTGGAGTTCCGCCATTTCACAGATTTATGGTTATGGTATGTATTTAAAAAAACGGCCAACCTGTCGGTATGATAACTAACGACACGACCAGAGACCTGAGATCACACCAGATATAACAATACCCAATTCAGAAATTTACCTTTACAGCACAACTAATTCTATATTCATAAAATGTACTGCACTATTAATAATAAAAAAGAGTAGAAAAGACAAGAATAAGGAAATTCAGTAGAAGGACCACAAGTACGTCAAGGACAACGAACCAGACTAAGACAAAGGCCTAAAAAAGAAAATATAATGGAAAAAAAATGCACCCTAAATACGCCGATTACACTACAAGGTACGAACAAGAACAGAGTCTGAAAAAAAAGAACGTATCTATAGATAGGTAGAAAGAGGGACAAGAGAATACGTCTTCCTGCGGAACAGAGAAGATATCGACGCTACAACTAAACAATATTACAGGTCCCTACAGAACTGTTCACTGTGATGAACGAAGTTCCAAAGTTTACCACACCTTTTTAAAAGGATAAACTAAGTTCAACACAGCAAACCCGCGCCACCGCCCGTATAACCTATAACGACAACAACAGCAAAAACAGGGAAAAAGACAGATTAAAGGAACAGCCCACAATCCAGGGCACAAAAATTTTGACTTTCACTTAACTTTTGAAATTTTGAGTAAAACTCCTCCCTTTAATCGGAGCTCTGGCTGCTCGTCTCCTCAGGCTGCACGCACACACTCTGGAAAGTTTAAATACAAATTAATACCTATTCATAGCAATACATGCATCAATATACATTCATTATTATACATAAATCATATCATGAAATGTCCATTCATCCAACGAACAAGACAGCACAATTACCTACTAACTAACTACAACTAAATATTACGAAAATGGACGAGTCACAATGGACGAGCCCCCAATGTCACAACGGACGAGCCCCCAATGTCACAAATCCCAGACTGGGAGATGTAATAAGTTATGACAGGACAACAATCACGAACAAACAAGTTAACACTTAACAGAACAATCCATCAGACTCACACATTTATTAAACATAATTATACATATAATAGCGCAATTACATACATTATATTATTGAAATGACTGCCGTACAACGGCCTTATTCTCACACACACGCTCCCTCGGATCCACAATCCGGTAGTTACTCCCAAAGGCACTTCGGCCTCAGCCTCTCCCCTCAGGGCCTTAATAGTACATTAATGATTCACTGGCACCGCAGTCTCTCAATATCACCTTCCTATTGTCATACACCTTAGCACTCCCCTCGCACCTCCGCAGGGCAATAACACATTATTATTTCCATAGCCATCAACATGGCAACAACATAATATCAGTTCACTAGCCTATCAACATGGCAACAATATAGTATCTCATTCACTCTCATATCTACGTCCCTGTCCGTGGCCTGACTGCCACGACTTTATGTGCCTCTACTGTCCTGCACTGACAGCCTCACTTCTGGCCTATGTGTGGCCTCCGGCCCTATGCTGGCCTATCCCCTGTGCTCATCGAGGTGGCTCTGCGGCCCGTCCCCGACACCTACAAGAATAACATTACATTGGTATAATACCCTACCATTTCTATTCACTCCACCTCTCCTTACAACCCATGAAACGTACACACACTAGTTCACCTTTCACTCACCGCACATCTTACGGTAACACACCTCCATCGGAGTACACACTACTCACTCGCGCTACAAATCCATGAACTCACTTTCATCTATCGCTCATGGCGCACATTGCTATATTCAATATCAAGGACTTCCACATTCCTCACATATACTTATTCACATCATGGTAATAGACGAATATAATATAATACATCAATCATAATAATCAATCAACATTCTACATACCAGTCATAACTGGAAAGACTCTCACTAGTCTTCTCGACTGCTTCCTTTTATCTCTGCCCGATGGGCTATTATTCACAGATCCGCTCCCTAGGACCTTCTAACTTGCAGTGATAGTTATACAGCGCTTTCGCCTCCTTCAGACCCCCCACTCATGACATGCACGACTTTTCTTCCCTGTCTCCGTGCGTTAATTTTACTCTCCTCCTTTCCCCCCGTAATTATTAACTATCGCTCACTCCACTCGTGACAGGCCGGACAAAACATACGGATTAGAACCTACTTCCTTGACCCTGAGGGGCACCGTATAAGAGACATACGTGCTCAGGGTCGTCCTTGTCATGGGAAAAGTGCTCTCGCAACTACATGGTCAAACGGCACACTCGGTGTGCTAGGTAGGGTAGTGTATGCTGGAGTCCCCGTGCCACTTTTTTGTTCTATTTTTATATGTTGTTGTTGTTTTTTCCGATTTCTTCTCTTCTTGTTTCTTCTGATAGTGATTGTCAACAACACGAGTAAAGTTGACACGTTCACCTCTTTCTCTGTTTTTCTTTTCCTCACTTTTTTTTCTCGTTGTCAACAATAGCAGTTTACACGAGTTCACCTCTCTCTTTTCCTCACTTGTTTTAATTATGCTTACATGTATCCGTAGTTGTTGCGGCAGTATTTTATTTCTCCTTCCCTTTCTGGTCTTCCTACTGACTTTTTATGTTTAATTCATTATCTCTCGTGCTTTTTTAAAAACATAGCCTAAAAACATAACATCCCGTTCATGTCTAAGCTTCTACGCCAAGACTGTATCAAATTTGGAGGGCTGAAAGCTGAAAGCCAGCCCAAAGTATGATAACGAAAAAAACTGTGAAAGGCGTAAAGTGGCCCCACTAAACCCCAACTCAAACTCAAACCCACATTTCCTGATAATCCGCACAATTCGCCACTTTCTTCACTTCTTATCATTTTCTCCTGCCTTAAAACTTTAGTGTACAGTTGTTCTATGTCTTCCAAAGACCTGTTGCTAGGCGACCGTGGTCAAATTACAAAGTCGATTGGAGAAGATAGTTGGGTTCACTGTTCATCTAAAGCTTACTGCGTAAACTACTACGGTTCCCTAACAACAGCTTTTTCCAAAATAGTTTTCCTGGAATTTCGAATTGGTCTGGTTTCCTTGCATAATTTCTAAGCATCTAAACTGTACAAAATGATTATTTTCCCCTTATTAAATTACACGTACATATTCCCGGCTCTCTTGTCTTGGCATACAGTGCATCGGCACGATAATGGCCACCCGGCAAATTTCACGATCTGCTTGGGTACTTCATTTCTGTTTGGTACTGGGAGCTTCATCAATTTAAATTTCACAAACGGAACAGGTCCACATTCTGAATTTTCATGGCATTAATGAAACACGATGTCAAAACCAAAGGGCGTCCCTATGTCAATCTCTCCCCCCCCCCCCTCCACCACACACATAATTATAAGATACTACCTCCCTTGCTCATCTGGCGTTCGCTGCTCAAACCAAAATGCTTATTGTCAGGGCTCCCACTCAACTGACAAAAAAAACCCATCTGAAATCTATGCGCGGCGCCTATACGGAGCCTAAATTTTAAATGACTGACCATATTCTGCGCATGAATTTGATGTAATGGACCATACATTACACCTACACACAGAAATCCACAACAAAATACTTAAATAATAGTAATAAATGGACATCGGAAAAATTACCGCTGATCTCTTCCACCGCGGATTTCCGCATTTCCGCGGAAGAGTGGGAGCCCCGATTGTACGAACATCACATCTACCCCCCCCCCCTCCTGTAGGTACCCCTGTTGCTTGCTTGTGCTCATACGCATCTGTGGACAAGAAATATTACCATGCCCAGCATTCTTCCTATCTCCTGCCCCATAACAAAGCACATCCCGGGGCCTGTGTGGAATTTACCTGGTTTCTGTGTATGTGTGTGCGACTCTGTGTGTTTGTATGTGTACAGGCAGGCAGGGCGAGACTCACACCTTCGCGTGCCTGGGCTGAACAGATTAATACAATGAAGACCCGGGGGTGGAGGGGGGGGGGGGAGGGGGGTTCCAGAGGTCTTTCACTCTGAACAAAGAATGAAAAATGATGAAGCAGGATATTGAGAGAGAAGGGTGAGTGTAACGAAATGCCGCGTAATGACCGTCCACTTGCCCGTTCCATCGGTCCACCTTCCTGATCTATTGTTCCAAGTTATGTCTCGGGCTACCTGCGGGTGGAGCAATTATCTCTGACCCGTCCACCTAATACCCCAGCGTCCGAGTTTGGCCACCGTAGAATCTTTGTGCACGTTTTTATGGCTCACGAATTCGAGCTAGCTAGAACCTCCCAGTTTTCCCCTCTGTAATTTTCTGTAATTTCGAGTTTCTGTATATATTCCAGAGCAAATCTGGAGTCGTCAGTCCGCTTGCGATAGACTCACTGCGAGGTCCTGCTCGTGCGAAGCAGGACCTCGCAGTGTACCTGCCTGTAGAACTCAGGCGTGTATTTACAGTGTCTATTAAGGCCTGTATTAAAATTTAGCTCGTAAGGAGCGAGGTCCTGCTCACGTAGAGTGGTGTACCTGTCTGTCGTTCTTATTGTAAGACACAGACGTATATTAACATAGCCTATACGGTGTGTTAAGTTAGCTCGTGTATAGAGCGTTTATGACTTTCAAGTTCGCGTAGGACTTAGTCATAGTAAATTTCCATATTTCTGGCTTTGTCAAAGCATGAAATAAGCTCAGTTAGAGCGGCGTGTGAGTCTAAGCTTAAAGTTAAAGTTAGCTCATGTACGCGGTGCATATATTGCACATATCTTAAGTTCTTAAGGAACTCGTTAATTTCCAGTGTTGTACTCGCTTCTTGTGGCAGTGTTAGACCTGTAAGTCTCAGCGTGACCAGGCAGGCTTCTGTCCGCGTGTAGAGCATTGTACCCGGCGTTTCTGTGAATTGTGCAGAACAGCGGGAAGGCTAGAGGCCAAGACCATAAAGTAACCACCTGTTTTAAAGTATCCTGTGCATATTGTTAGGACATTTCGATCCTGTTGTGTAACCTGTGACTGTGACCAGAGCCTTATCAGGACATTAGTTATATACTAGTAGTCCTCTTGTGGATGTGGACAGTGCTTTTTATGTGGCGTAAGGACGTATTTGTTATTGAGTGTATCCTGTAGTGAATTTAAGAGAACATTATCTTGTGGAGTCCAGTTTCCCAAGAGACCGGACATTCTTCGGTTTAGGACCATCATCGTCAAGTTTACAGATTCAAGATATAGGACAAGTTTAAGTAACATTTTAGTTAGAGTAATTATTGGAAGAGTGTGGATATATCCTGTGTGAAACGTTCTTTAAGTGCAGAGCTGGTGAGATATACAATTACCCTTTTATCTGTGTTTTAGTGTAACATATTATAATCCATTTTATTGTCATTTCATTGCATTAATCAGAAACCTTTTCTTTCAGGGTAATTATCTTAGCTGTTGTTAAACGCATTATCTTTTGAATTTGATCATTGTCATAATATCTGTATGAAATATTTGTCCATCTCTTCTGACACGTTATTTAGACTATTTTACCAACATTAATTAAGCCCCCATCCCACGTGTCCCAATAAATTTATTGTGTGTATAACTGTAAAGCACTTGTCTCCATTGGTGTGTTGTAGTCACTCATAGGCCGGAACATCCCAAGGTTGCAAACCGCATTTGCAGTACCATTGTCTGCACCTGCGCTTTGTGACAGTGAGGGAAGATGATAGTGTGGATAAAATAAAAAGAGTGAATGAGAGGATGAACCAATAACGGAGCTAGACGGATGGAGGGAACGGTGAACAGAGATGAGATTAACGGGAAGAGCAAAGGGGGAGAGGAAAAGACGCCGGGTGAAAAAGAGAGGGATATGGGAATGAATGAATGAATGAATGAATGAATGAATGAATGAGACGGTGAGAGAAGGATGGGTGAGATATTGTTCTGGAGTGACTGTGAGCGGAAGGAAAACGATCAGAGAACTGGAGGTGGGGGAGACAGAAGGATAGGAGCAAGGTTCAGGTGATTAAATGAGTGAGTGAGAGGGATGAGTGAGCGAGTGAGTAAGTGAGTGGACGAGTGGAATGAATGAGTGAATCATAGCTTGTCTGCAAGGAAGGTTTTAGATTAACTGATAAACATTATTTCATTGCAACGAGCACATCTAATTAAAGTTTTGACTATGTTTTTCACCCTCGAGATCTCCTCGCCCTCTCGTCTTTCACAGAAACCTAGATCTCTAATCTCCCCTCGTGCCCTACGCCACATCCACACACAAAAACCTCGTCAGAGCTCGTAATCTCTTCAAGTCTCTTTTTACCGCAACAGACAAAAGTTTCAAACGGTAGACAAAACAACAACGCAAATCCATCAAAACGACAATCCCAGTGCTTACACTCAACCTTTATTTAGTGTAGACAAGTCAAGTTTTATATATCATTTTAATTTATCAAGATGAACTTTTACGACTAGGGTCAACAGTGCATCACAACAGTTGCACGCTGCATTGGCGCAAAAACACAGACCTTGCTGGTGCACTACGCTTTGTGAAGAACAAAACAAAAACAAAAAAGGAATATACTCAAACGTGTCTGTCTTGGAATTTAAAAGCACGCGTGTTCCTCAATGTGAGTGTGTACATATGTGTATGCTAGGCATTGGGTGTGCAGTAAAGTGTTCAAATAATAAGACCATCTCGTCGACTTGATGGAAGGTAACCTCACAACATTGAGTTTCACTTAGCACTACATATTTTTCTTCATTAAAAAAAATGAAATAGCAATGTTATGTGCTATTACTACTGTTATTGTTATTTGAACTTATGTTATTAATAATGTTAAAAACGTCATTTTTTAAAAATTTCCCTTTATGCCTTGCTTTAACACATCCAATACAGAAACAACATTACTGTTAACTCTTTACTGCTTCATCAGTTTCAGGTTTTGGTTCCCCATGTGTTACGATCGAGAGGTCCCCGGTTCGAACCCGGGTGTCCCCTCCATTGTTACGATTTGGGGTATGCCCTCAAATGTTACGGGGTGGTATATTATGGAATTTAGGTGTTCGACTGCATTTAATAAATATCGAGAGGTTTTACAAATTACTCTGCCATCCCATGCCACATACACTAATAACAATTTCGTGTAAGTTATATCAAGGACCTTGTAGGGCCACAAATTTATTACTTAAAATTCCTAACAATTTCGTCTATCTTACATATTAAAAAGACCACATCAGCAGCATCAAATGAAAATACTATAATACATAACTAGAAGTCTCCTCTAGATTCTTAAAAGATTAGAAAATCCATATCATTCTGACTCATTCACAGTTTACTTAGTAATTATTTATCTTCAGGAATATAATCTGCCTACTATCTCACAAATAATATTCTTATGTCTCAGACGACAATATTCACTCAGTAAATTACTTATAAAGGATCAAACCGTCAAGACACACTGACGTAGTTAAGATAGATCTAGATCTGCTCTAGGATGGGCTGGCAATCCCCAGCCTCATCCAGACACATCAATTACAATTTACAAATGTGTATACCAGTCACTCATTCTAGATCTTAATTGCAAGTAAAAACATTATAGTCTTGCATCCTTTGGTAGCACTTCTACTGGAAATTAGGGTCAGATTCACGTCATCGTCGACGCACTGTCTCGAAACTTACGATTGGTTCCCTGAAACGATATCAGGGAACTGGAGAAAATAGCTGTGGGTAAATTCCATTGTCTATCAAGGACATAGACATGTCTTTAACAGTCTCATGATTCTCTCAGGCCGAATCTTAAGCCGACGCCCTCGCAGATGGAAACGTCTGCATGGAGTGAAGAAACCTAAAGATGGCTCCGCTTATATCTTCTGCAACCCCAGCGAACTGCTCAAATTTGATTGGTGCATCCATTTCGAGCTCAGCTCGCAGTCTATTAATAGTAACAGACAAAGTTAAACTAGGATGTCAAAACCTTTCGCAAAGTCACTACACCCTCTACGTTTTATGTACGAATTTATTCACTCCTTATTCGCCCCGTCTTTCCTTGCTAAAGTACACCCAAACCACGGGGTCGAAAACTGCACCGTCACTGTTAATTTATCCATTCGTTCTATCTTGCCCCACTTTCTTTCCATCTCTAAGAAAAAGCGTTACAAAAACAAACTGTCCACGGGAATAGTTCAAGGACGTTTGCACTGGCTAAAATCAATGATGCCATGAAATAAACAAAGCGTGACCCAGCACGGCAATTCAAATCCTAACCCTGACACCATGACTCGCCTTCAAATACAGATTAACACCCTAATTTAGATTCATGTTTACTATTGAAAATCACTGAAATAAATAGATTTCAGAATAAACTGGACTTGAGAAAATTATGTAGCTTTCACAATACCAGTAGTCAAAGGGTTAATATAGTAGATGTTTAAACTCAAAGCACTGAACAAAACAGGGTGAAGGTGGGGGGCAGATCTATATTTACTTTCGAAAAGTTACCTACCATGGGTAAACTGGTCGAAAATGGTTGAGCTGTTGTTAGAGGCGTATAGTGTTTTACATAGAAAGCTATAGCTGAACAGTGACCACAACTCATTTTTTTCCTCTATTTGGCTTTGTAATTAGTCTACGTCTCCCCGAACATCATCCATAAGGTTGGGAACCTCTGACGTAATACTAGAAGCGTCTGACACAGTTCAGGGTTCCTGTCTGGCAAAAATGGATTATGGGATTAGAAATAGTTCACTTTCAATATAGAAAACTTCAGACAGGTCTAATTTCAGTCTCATACACGGGAGAGAACAGACAGGGTTAAGAAAGGTCTTAGCTTTGAGGTAACATTAATATGGCTTAAACAGATTTGATATGACAAAAGAGGAACAATGATAAAGGGATGGAGAGAGTACATTTATATTTCTCCGGTCCCAAATTCTTCATTTGAGATTATTGTATTTAATTTCACCTTGAAGCAGTAAAGAAAAGAAAGAAAGAAATGAATGACTGTCCGAATGAAGGAATGAATGAATAAATCAATCAATCAATCAATGAAACAATGAAACGGGAGCATGAAAAAAGGGAGGCATGAAAGAAAGAAAGAACGACAGGCAAACTGACAGAAAGAAAGAATGAAAGAAAGAACGACAGGCAAACTGACAGAAAGAAAGAATGAAAGAAAGAACGACAGGCAAACTGACAGAAAGAAAGAAAGAACAACAAGCAGACAGGAGGAAAGAAACAACGACAGACAGAGAGACAGACAGGAAGAAAGGGGGCGGGAATGGAAAAAAATGTATATATATAACAAAAAAGAAAATGCTGGAAAAAAAACCTCCTTTAGATAAACCTGGCAAACATCTCAACTTGCCAGCCATGCCTATGAAAAATCATTCGCGACACCAACACAGATATCACATGCACTGTTGTCAACACTTTTTTTCTTCATTTTCAATTTTTTTTTTACCTATTCTCATTTTTATTTGTTTTTACTTCTCTCTGCTCTCGCCTCCCTTTCCTCCCTCAGCAATGCCTCCCTATATATCTAGTATACGCCCACCTGTGACCAATTTATAACCAATTTGGCAAGTGTAATCTCGTGGGCCATCACGAGCTTCCCGGCCTCGGTTTCAAACTCGAAGATTTGGACACTGAATCTCTGCGATGATCTGGCACACGAGGAGAGCACTTGCCCGGGATGGCCACAGAGCTCAGATTTAATAATGGGTTACCTCCCCCTTGATGGATGGCCACCAGCTCTAGAGGGCGCCAGGAGAGCGGTCGTTTGGAGGATGAGTTATCTACCCATGCTCCAAAAGAAAGAAGGACTCTTCGGCGGCGGTGTCGAAGTAAATGATGTTCTCCCATCCCTCTGTTTTCCTAAAATATCCTCTTTTTCTCCCATGAAGATATATCAACTAATGTTTTTACTCTACATTAATCGTGCAATATCTTGATAAATGACATTTTGGTATTCCATAATCTTACAATTAACACTAAACTGCAATGCTGAGAACGCAAAAAGGATTGTTCATTTCCGACGAACTTTGCATTTTTGATCCCCGTAAATCTAATATTAAAAGCCACAATACTGAAAGAAAACATTTTTAATGTAGTAGTGGAAGGCGCGAAATTCCAAAGGTCACCGGACTGTAAGAATAACGTGAAGTACACGCACGTATAATATGGTTTGTAGTTTGGAACATAGGGAAGCGTAACATTTCCGTTACCCTACGTCATACAAATAAAATACAGTTAAATATTACACAACAATAACAGCAACA
Organism: Onchidella celtica; assembly: GCA_963931925.1. NCBI lineage: Eukaryota > Metazoa > Mollusca > Gastropoda > Systellommatophora > Onchidiidae > Onchidella > Onchidella celtica. The sequence goes on along the minus strand of OZ007581.1, from coordinate 27,409,069 downwards.
TTTATCATGATTGCTCTGTGGCTATGTTACTAGTTGACCGGCCGATTTGAAGAATCAAAAACATGTATTCAAAGTTGAGGTTCGGCCAGCAATGTGTGAAAATATGGTCAAGAACAAACAGAGGTTAAGAACGAAAAGTCCTATCAAACTTTTTGATTCTACACGATAAAACTGTATCCACGTAGGTTATCGTCAAAAATTGAAGCAGTTGGCACACCATAAATTCCTACATTATGTTAGACAACCCTAGAAGACCCTATCATACTAAGCCCGGTCAGACACAGTCAGCTTCTGCCACTGTTTCTTGGGCGTACATTTTGCTGGCAGCAACTGGTTGTGACGTTCCGGGTTTAGTATGATACCCTTCCCCCGCTTTTCATTTCTGGAGCAGTATAATGTTCCATCTTACGTCACGACCAACTTGGAATCAAAGCGATCTTTCAGCATGGCCAGTAATAACTCACTCACTGTGCTGGCGTCAGAATTTCAGATCTACAGCGAAGATGCGCAGGATTGGGTGCGAAATCAAGAACAGCTTTTGAATGCATGGCATTGTCGAGCGGTGTAAACACTGCAGGCTCGTGAATGTCAGAACTGACAATCAACAGAAATAAATGCTTGGAATAACAAATACCTGATGTAGGTAAATAGGGTCTATGATAATGTCGGTGTCGGCAAGGATGGGTAAATTGGTGGACGCCATTTTGTTTATTGATCTTTTACCCCAAGTTCCGCCGCTTGAGAAATGGCGTTGGTGCCACTGAGGATGACGAGGGCGAATATGATAGTGGTAGCGGTGGTAGGGGTGGGGATGGTGATGGTGATGGGGTGGTAGTTGATGCTGATGCTGCTGGTGGTCGTGATAATGACAATGGCAGTGATAACTCTGATAACACTTTTTGCGATGACACTGGTAAAAAAAAAAAACAAGCACTGCAGAATCTGCAGACAATGGTGGTGGTGGTGAAGATAACGATGATGATGTTGACGATGAAACAGAAACAACTCTGAAGATGCAGATAAGCAATGATGATGATGATGATGATAAACATGATAAAAACAGACATACTCTGGCGCTGAAGATGCAGATAAGCAGTGATGGCGATGATGATGATGAAGGTTTTGATCAACAAATAGCCCGGCAGCAATGCCATTATCAAATTGATGACAAGACCACAGACAGACAGACAGACAGATTTCACCTTCCACATCTCCAACCATCAAAATCTACATCTTTAAAACAGATATCAACAAAATGCACTCATAAATAAAGCAGAAATCTTTCCCTCGCATTCCCCATTTCTCTCTTTTAAATGTCACATCTCCCTGCCTCCATGCCAATTCCAAAGACAGGTAAGATTAGGTAATACTAGATTACCTGTATAAACAATGCATCAAACTTGACATTCACGACACGTCAGTTCTTGGTGTCGCTTCAGTGTGGTATGAACGGTTCAACGGCTTCATTCCGTCTGTCTGTTTGTCTCATCTTACTTCATCATTTTTTTGCATCGCGACCTGACAGTCGCCAAGTTATCTCCGTTCTTATCTTCTGCCTTTAACAATATCATTTCAAATAAAAATTTCCACCCATCTTTCTGGCATCCTCACCCCTTCATGTTTTGTTTTTCTTTCATCTTCAGTTGCAGTGTATGAGTGTAAAGGCTGCTCTCTCTCTCTCTCCTCTTCTTCACTCACTCTTTCTCTTTTTTCCCCTTTTTCTTATCCCTCCCTCACTCTCTCATTCGTTCTCTCTCTCGTTCTTCCCCGTTCCTTCACTCTCTCTCTCTCTTTCTCTCCTTCACCTCCCTCGCTCTCATTCTTTCTCTCGTTCTTCCTCCCCCCTCCCCTCTCTCACTCGATGTTCCCCTCTACCCTCATTCTCTATCTCCCTCCCTGTCTCTCCTTGCCTTTCTTCGTCCCTTTGAAGAACTGAAAACCAACCTAAATATTTACGTCCAAACCACAACACAATTCACCTTTAACTCTTTAACAATGCTCAAAGAGCGCGGGGCTTTGATTAACCCTTCCAGGACACAGGAAAAGAAAAGAAAGATATAGAGAGTATGAGTTTGGAGAAAGCACGTCGACACAATAAAGGAACTGTGGGGAGAGAACGAGAGAGAGAGAGAGAGAGAGAGAGAGAGAGAGAGAGAGAGAGAGAGAAAGACAGAGAGAGAAAGACAGAGAGAAAAGAAGAGAGAGGACGAGAGAAAAGAGAGCAAGAAAGAGACAGAGAGAGAGGACGAGAGAGAGAGAGAGAGAGAGAGAGAGAGAGAGAGAGAGAGAGAGAGAGAGAGAGAGAGAAATACTTCAGGTATTCAAACTAAAACTTTCAATTAACCCTGTGAGCGTTTCCTCAAATGCATAACTGACCCGCGTTCGCTTTCAGTTTCCTTCCATTACATTGTCTTAGAGCAGACAATTCCCCCCTATAATGTAAATTGTAGGCAATAACAATAGCTGCCCCAAAAATTCTTTCTATTTTGCTGAAATTGACAAAAAATTCCGGATTATAAATACGGGTACTTTGAGAAAAAGTGAAGCTAAAAATAGGACAGTACTGTTTGTGTAGCGGTGTCAAACCCCGGAAACGGTTATTTTTGTTGCAGAAAGATTGCCAGACAGACCGGATGTAGGGGTTATTGACATATTGACAGTCACACACATGCAGACAGATAGACAGACGAACGGACGGACGGACGGACAGACGGAGACAAAGACATAGATAGATAGATAGATAGATAGATAGATGGATGGATGGATGGATGGATGGATGGACGGATGGATAGATGGATGGACGGACGGACGGGCGGACGGACGGACGGACGGACGGACGGACAGACAGACAGACAGACAGACAGACGGACAGACAGACAGACAGACAGACAGACAGACAGACAGACAGACAGACAGACAGACAGACAGATAAGGCCCCCCTCCCCTATCCCAGTTGCTTCTTCCTCGTTTTTCACATGAAATCTTCCATTCATACATACATCGCTTTTCCTTCCCTCTATCAAACGCCAGATCCTCAGATGGTTCTTCTTCTTCAACCTCGACAAGAATCTCTTCCTTCATTCCTTCTCACTGTCCATCCTTCCCTCCATATTCTAACCCCATTCCACCTCCCTCTTACCACCCAAGGAAAGCAAAACAACAACAACAACAAAAAAAAAACCTCAAGAGGGCTCGAAGCTTCGGGCCTATCGCATACAGCACTTGCCAAAAAACTGTCGTTATCACGAAACAGAATTAACTGATTCTGATTGGTGCAGATGACAGGCCCGCACTGAAGTCAACTGTCAGATGTGATTGGCTACCTGAGGGATGAGAAGATTGCACGCCATTCCCATCGGGCCCACACATGGTGCAAGGGGGGGGGGGAGGCGAGATGTATTTGATTAGACCGCTACCCCCTGGCAATGTGACAGCGTCTTTGTTTCCTTATATAATATCTCTTCCGCATTCCCCAAATATATATATACATCAGGAATAAACGGAAACGAAACCCATTGATAAACCAAACAACTGTAATATCAACATCAAAAATCAATACAGGAAGCCCACCAAGAAACATGAGCCAAACTGTGGTAACAGTACAAGATTCCAATAGAGACCAGACGCAGTGCAGACCCAACATGAGTAGCCAGTTATAATTCAGGGTAAGACTTTTCAATCTGGGTTCACTCGGGTGGAGAGGGGGTGGGGTGATATGATCTGAGATATGAAGGGGTCGAAAAGTAATACGTTTGAAACAGTCACAATGGCTTCTGGTAAGCTGGACAATAAAATTAAGTAAATGAATTGAGACCATCGTTCACTGATATTCTACGCTCGTCTACCAGGTAGATTAAACGGTTATAGGGGCTTAAAACTTGATTTTATTAAGCACTGAACATAGAACAACAACAACAAACAAAATTACCCATATTTTCTACACATCATTTTGCTGTGGATTGAAAATCTTCATAGATCTCAAATTGTACTGCATCCACTCGAAAGGCCTGAACCTAGCTGTAAACTTGTATAATTATTATATATGTTTTTAGCAATACATGATGCATCGATGATGCATGAATACACACAGGCTAAGGGAAGACAAAACCCTCATCTAAGACAAATGCAAAATTACGTAAATTTAGAAGAATTGAGCTAACTTTTACTAAACAATCTTCCAACTTTCCACAAACAAACAAAAATGCGTTTATAATCGTCCCATTCTATTATTCACAGTACTCCTCTGACTCTTTTCTCCGTGTTAGTTCTACAGATAAAACCAGTAACGCAATTACCACATAATTCACTCTATAACTTAATCTCGCTGAGAGTTTCAAATCTCTGCCTACCTTCGGTCTTTCTCGCTCATCTCTGGAAACTTCTATCTTTGTCCCCGACTACTTACTCGATAAACGCAAGCAAAGTGATCTTGCCCAGGTAAAACAAACGATTACTTTAAGGCAAAATAACTTCAAATAGCGCAGCATTCGGGGAATGTACAAAACTTGAAAGTTGCAAAAACGATGTGATTATCATTTGCCACTTAGTTCAAAGGCAGAGCATTTATTTTACATAAAACTGACTCACGGGACTCGTGTAAAACTCAAGTTGCACAGACTTCGAGGCTACGTGGAGAAATTGGATTAACTACTGTGAATGCTACATAATGTGGCAAATACTTCCAAGGTAATTTTAAGTTCTTTTTACTTTTTTTATTTACTTTATTTTTTGTACCTCAGCATTTTAGCACTTTTTCAGTAAAAACGGCGAGAGGACAATCAGTGCATGAAAGACATGGCAGAAAATAAGACAAAAGGCATTTCTTTCTTTCTTTCTTTGTCAAAGACTGAAAATAATAATATAACTGTTTAAGCTGTGTTTTATAATATGTTACTATATTTTAATCTTATGCGATTTTGAACTAGGGTACGTGGACATAATACTCCTGTGGATTCTGTACTATTTTCCCTCATACTACAGAAAGTACATTATCATTCTAATAACAACTTCTATCATTGCAGCAATATTACAATACAATACAGTGTAATACAGCTGTTATGAGGGAACACCCCCCCCCCTAAAAAAAAAAAGTGTTTCCTGTACTAAGCATGTGTTTGCCAGACTACAGTGCCCATCGGCCAAGCACAGAACACGCTCCCCCCCCCCCCCCCACCCATTTTTTTTTGGCAGGAAGTTATCTGCTGGATATGCCGACATCTTTTGCTTAAAGAATAAGTTTGTGGGGTCCACGTGAGAACTGAACCGGTTGTATTCCAGAACACAGCACTTTCAGCAGGTCAGAACTACAGTGGAGTATCCGCTCAATTTGAAACCTCACGTGAATCTTTTTCAGCGCTATAAGGTAGTGTAGAAAAAACACTTTTACTTTCCAGTACGTCTCAGAATACGGGGTGAAACGGGAGGGAGGGGATATTTAAGATTCGGGGAAGGCGTGGGAGCCCCTTTAGATAACGTATACTGCGCATATCGTGAACAGTCGTCTCTACTTTTTCAAAGGTGCATAATTAATATAATAATTATCAACTGACGTTCATTTCTCTATCTCTGTTGCTCAACTTCAATGACCCATTTTGTTCCCATCAATATTTGTGGATCTCTCCAATGGAACTCACCAAAAGACATTCTGTCGTCATTCTATGTTTCCATTACATGAATTAAACAAAAACTTTCCGAACAGTTGGTGGAAGAAACGACGCCATGAGGCGCTAATACAGTTATTATAATAGGTTTCACCTTAAAGCTAGGTTTTCATATGTACAGAAACGGAAACGGCAAAAATCAATCAAGCAGTAAAAAGAAAGAGTGTTTCCATGTGTACGGAATCGGCGTTCTAGTACAAAATGAAAATATTCTATCTATTTCACTACTTGCAGGGTTTTTGCCCTTTCCTTTCCCGTTTACGTACTCACAAAATCTTACCTATATGTAATTTCTCTATACATCTTCCGGTTAAAAGAAAGAAAAGAAGGAAAAAAACTCGTCTTTTCGCAAACAGACATTGGATATCCGTTCCCAAATGGGATTAAAGAGTTATACAAATACAAAATGTAATACATCCTACCATCAAAATTTGATTTCACTCAATGCAGGGAAGAAGTTAAGTATTCTCCTTGAACACAATCATTATCAGGTAATGTTTGGCTCCCCATTGTGGGAACAAACTTCTCAAATTCTCCTCACCCCATGCTCTCCATTGTTCGGTTTAGCCCGGGCATCTTAAAACGAAACTCATCCCCCCTGGTGCCTGTTCACACCACATGCCATGGTGCTAATGGTCAGATCTACCTGATATTTTCTCACGTTTCCACCGCACACAGGTAAAAACAGTCTTCATCCATCCATCCATCCATCCATCCATCCATCCATCCATCCGTCTACCCGTCCATCGTTTTCCTTTCTTTCTTTCCTTTCAACGGCTCTTTTCTGATCTTGTAAAAACGTAGGTAAGGCAACAGACGGATAGTTCGTTCTTCATAGTTTGACGTTCACGGTCTTTCGTCTACCGTTTATATCGTTCAGTGCGAGTCACTAAATCGGGACGTTAGTTCTTGCTTATTCCAGCCCCATATTCTGAAAAACTAAAGATCTTTTAATATGTAGAAAATGTATAACAAATACACACGTTGCCACTTGTTTAAAATGTGTTGTGGCGCTTATCAAGCTGTTTCACAGTTTCGATTTATTTCTAACTCCTTATCCTAATACCAAAGCCGTAAACGTTTAACGTCGAATTTCTCAGTTGTGCAAAAAAGTGGAGTTGGAACAAACAAGAACCGATGCCGAAAATTCGTTAAAATTCAGTGCGAGCAGATAGGAAATGCTAATAAATCTGTCTTTTTCGACGTTGAACGACGAAACAAATTAATGAGCCTTCCCTTGCAAAAACAATGAAGGTTGAGAGCAAACCTAGAACAGTAGACGATGAACGACTGATGTGACCTGCGCCTTTACTTGACATGAGTTTACATTTTCATCGTTGAACGGGGAGAGATGAAACATGAACGATGAAACGGTGCCTGTTACTCATCCTTGCCTTCTTCGAGGTTCCAGCAAACGCTCGGCTTGAAGTGAAGTTAAGCATTTTGTATACACGGAGACCGTTACTTGTAAGTGAGTACATTCTCAACAGCTCACGTTCAGACGTTTCATTCACCAGACTGTTAACCTTCACGCACGCACCGACAAGCTCACAAACACACACACACATATATGCAAACAGTTGAGCGCACGTACTTCCGTTTTACCTTGAAGGCGCGCCTGGCCCATGTTGTCTCAATTTCTCTATACATCTTCCGGTTAAAAGAAAGAAAAGAAGGAAAAAAACTCGTCTTTTCGCAAACAGACATTGGATATCCGTTGATATCTCTTTCTCTCCTCATTCCCACCTCTTTCTCTCCTCCCTTCCCATCTCTTTCTCTCCTCCCTTCCCATCTCTTTCTCTCCTCCCTTCCCATCTCTTTCTCTCCTCCCTTCCCATCTCTTTCTCTCCTCCCTTCCCATCTCTTTCTCTCCTCCCTTCCCACCTCTTTCTCTCCTCCCTTCCCACCTCTTTCTCTCCTCCCTTCCCACCTTACTAGTACAGTGTATACACATTCTCAGATGCATCCCCTTGTCCCATCCCCATGCGCTAGAATCAAAATTCTAAACAATGATAAAAACACTCGCCGTGCCTCTCGTGTTGCAGCATTCATTCTGTAATCTGCATTTCTCCATTTCGGCTTTCTCGTTTGTGTACGATTGTGTTTGCTTTCTGAGTTTTAACTCGGTGACCCCGACCATTTTTTTTTCTTCGAAACTTCATTTCCGAAAGCCCTGCAGGTCCTACATTATTATATACATGCAGACGAACAGACAGACTAACAATAACACCTGCTTACACTTTCTTATCCTCTTGCCTCCAGCAGTGTCTGACAATCAGCTTCCTGGTTTTTTTGTTATTTTTTTAACCTTTGTTTTCTTTCGCCATCAATAGGTCATCATCTCTCTCTCTCTCTCTCTCTCTCTCTGCTGTTATTAATGTGATCCAGCTCCAGATGTAGCACTGGGGTTGGTACAAAAAATTTGCAAGACCCGTGGCGCTCGGGTCGGCTAGTAATTATAAACAAACCATGATCACCCATAATATAATTATTTTATAGAATATCTCTCATCGCATGCGAGCCAGTCTCGTCTTGCTACAGGTAAAAGAACAAGACAAAGAAGAGGAAGTATAAAAAAACCAAAAAAAACCCAGCCAT